>JBBBDQ010001283.1:2665000-2685000 GCA_037127315.1 Ascarosepion bandense | reverse complement strand
CAAGCTATCAGGGAGCTAACTCCGGCCATGTTTAATGCAGATTCCCAATCCTGATTGCACAGATCATAGCTCATAGGTTATCAAGTAAAAACGGACAAATGAGGAATCAGAAAGGGGAGTCTCACTCACTATCATCTTCTTTTTCGCGTGGGTGTATACTGTGTACAACTGTTTCAACTCACCACCATAAATATACACTACTGTACATAATTATTACGCCACTCCAGATTTTAAACAAAAAAAATGATGTATTTAATACTATTTTTAGGATTTATTGTCAAGTGGATAATTCTAAATTAAAATATAATGGTTCTTTTGTTATTATTACTTCGCAAAATTTTACAAGGCAGCCAGGAAGCCCTTGCTTCGGAAAACCAATAAAAAGAGATTAGAATGGGGGAAGAGAACACAAAAACTGGACACCAGAACAGTTCATTTCATGCATATATTATTGTGCAGTATTAACAAAAGGGCCATTCTATTTTCATTTAGAATTATCCACTTGGCTATAAATACTAAAATTAGTATGAAATATACAATAAAAAAAACTGTGGTTTTCTAATAATTATCGCCGGTACTGTATGTGTATGATGTTAGTACTCTATTCAGCACATTTTGATGTACGCTCGACAAGTGTTTCCTGATGTGTGAGCTTGTTTTTGACTGTGTCGTGTACTCATGTCTTCGCAGATCCGACGGGGAGGTTTGTGCGCTGGATGTTAACAGAAAGGAAAATTTTCAGTAGGTTTTACATGCCCAATGATCATTCAGAGCAGCTGGATGTGTTTCGGCGTATTGAGCTATTTTCGACGGCGTATTTACGGTTAGTTTTAACGGGCGATTGAAAGGGAATCCTTGACCCCGACATAAACCGTACAGGAGAAAGATCGGTTACTAACAAACCACATTTGAAGTCATTTTGTGACTTTATCGACTAGTCCGATTTTTCGATATGCATTGCAATGAGCCTCAGTGGTACGTTCTATTTATCTTCGAGTTCTAGTTAAGAGAGTCGATATAAAGCTCTTAGTCTGTCCAAGTTTCCTTTCTGTATTTTACTAGGATCATAGATCATCCGGGTTCGTGTAAACTTAGATAAGCCTAAGTTTTGGATGGATGGCTCATAAAAAATGAACGAATCATTATTTTCTGAGCAAGATTTCCAAAATTAGCTGCTACTAATTCTACAGTGGCAGGGCTTTGTTGGACTCTAAAGTTAGGTAGTTTGCTGATGATTGTAGTCGTCGACTCAATATAATTAGGTTAACAGCTCAAAAGGCATGTGAAGAAAAAATTGATCTTGTGACTAAATTACCCCAGTGTGGTTGAAGTAGTCTTAGCTACTGCGGAGCTGGCCTCCTTGCGTATCAAGAAGGATAAAACACATGTAATGTTGCCAAAGAACGTCTTCTGAGACAACGAATAAGGTCGCTGAACTGTGTTCAGGGGAATTTAGTAATGCATTCAATAGGCACAGCACATGCGTCACCTTGCCGGATAAGAGAAACCTGATTGCAAACGCGGAAATATGTTAGTCTTGTGACTACTCTCAAGATCTGTTCACCAACTTCCCTGGTATGAGCCCCGCTCAGTTCGATGCCTATTTGGCCGATTTTTGCCGTCTCGATGCGGCAAAAGCGGCTCGATGCGATGATCCCATTGCACAGTCTGAAGTCTGGAAAGCACTGAAGTTAGTAAGCAGTACAAACTCCGTGATTGGATTAGACACACACCGATTTTTGTACCTTTGTTGGAACTGATTTACAAGAATAAGATGAAACAGGGGTATATACATCAACGCTTCACTTGGGATTGTAATCAAGTTACTATGAAAAAAAACAAGAACAGTGGAGATGGGATAGGTAATTTTTCAGCCTTTGACAATGACAAAAACAGAAATGAAGATTTTAAGACAGATATTAGCCACCCGTTTGCAGAATTTTTTCTAGACTTATTAGCTTATAGCAGATATGTCCTGAAGGGTAGGTCGGACAATTAACGACAACCTTTATTTGGTAAGATTAATCATCGAGCAAGTCGACAGTAACAATGTGCTGATCAATTTAGATTATTCCAGGATATTCTAAAAGGTGGTCCATAATTTTGTTGTAGCGAAAATGTTAAGGATTTAGTGTTATCGTGGAAGGGATATTGCATATTTTCTTGGGGTCAGTGATTGTGTCAAGATAAGTATTTAAGTTAAAACAGTTGAAGACCAACATTTCCCAACCAGGCATTTCGTCTTGTATTTATAAAAAAAATAAATATTATGACATTTCGATTGAGTTTAGCAAAAGATGGACGTGTTGTTATTTGAATATTAACCATTATATTTACATATGCTCTATCCCTGGTAGAGAACACTTTAGCCCATAAATAAAACATGCCTTAATATTTTACTAGCATTATAGCCCGGCGTTGCTCGGCTGTAATGAAAACTTTAAAACTAATCCATGGTCCTGAAGCTCAGACTTTTGGACGTTGGCACGAACAACGTAGGTTGTTAAGACTAAAACCTACAATTATTCCTATTTAGAGCAAAATCCGAGGCAAAAATCAAAATAACAGGGCTGAAAGCCTGATTCTGATCAGACCTGATATGTTATCGGGGTATCGATTTCCAATATCGGAGTCAAATAAGTCATCTAAGGATAAACTAACCTAAGTAAGTCAATGAAAACTTATCGTACCCATCGGGAGTAAAATGGAGAAAATAAGCCATATTTGATGACTGAATATCTGTTTTTAATCAGATTCGATAGAATATCGGGGATCGATTTCCGATAGATAGAAAAATGAGTAATCTGAGAAGATCTACTACTGTTTGAGACTGAACACTATTCTTTTACCAAGTTAGAGAAAATTCTGCAGCAAGAAACACGATAAAAGGGCTGAAATCCTGATCTTGATCAGATCTGATCGGATATCGGGGTATCGATTTCCAATATCAGGGGGAAATCAGAAAAAGATAAGTAGCCCATAATCTGACCGGAAGCCTAAAGTATATTTGTGGGAGGTTTGATGAGAATCGGATAAAAATTGTGGATGTGTATAAAGGACATACAGACAGACACACACACACACACACACAAACATCTTGCCTTTTATATATAAAGATTCGGACACACACACACACACACACACACACACACACACACACACACACACACACACACACACACACACAGGAATAAAACAAAAACATATTGAGCGTAGATGATTGGTGTCATGTTCAGCATCTCGACTTCAGAGATTCGTCGACGAAACATTTTTGCATTTGACCAGTCCACTCATCAGACAATTGACGAGACGAGCAAACAATTAAAAAATATTTCTAATATCCAGCACTTGAATCAAAAAACAGTTTCCCTTAAATGACTTTCTTCAGAATTCCACCGACTTATGGCATTTATGGTTTTACACTATCTTTTTTATCGCTACATAAAGGCACACACACACACAAACACACACAAACACACACAAACATATATATATATATATATATATATATATATATATATATATATATGTTTCTGTGTGTGTGTGCCGTTATGTAGCGATAAAAAAGATAGTGTAAAACCATAAATGCCATATATATATATATATATATGTGTGTGTGTGTGTGTGTGTGTGTGTGAGAGAGAGAGAGAGAGAGAGAGATAGAAAGTGTGAGGGGGACTGTTGTTGGTTATTTAAATTTTAAATACGCTTTCTGGCAAATTATACTATATTTTATGAAAAATAATTGTATCTGTCGGTGATAATTAATTTTAGTTGGAGAATTACCACATTGCCAAGAAAACACACATGACTATAAACATGTTAAGAAGTGAGGTGAACTACTGAATTCCTAAAGTCATGTTGTTTAAAATGCATAACACACAAATTAATTCCAAACTAAAATATTTTATATAAAAATTTGCATTCAAAAATAAATTCAAGGACATCATTTTTTTTTACTTGCATTTGTTCGACATTGAATAGCGTCGATAGGAGTAGTGCATAACTTGCATGACATTTCAGCTAACCTGATGAGCATTAATGAAAAATGTTTGAAAAACCAAGATAACTTTTGCTTTTTTTTATAAATCAGTAAGTTAAGTGTCATATACACGCCTAGGCGATCATGTCTCTTTCCATCTATATTAGACATATTTTTCTAAAGTAGTTTGCCATTAATGTTTGCGATAGACTGGTTGAAAACCAAGGCCATAATCGCTCCTACTTTTCAACCCATAGCTGGAGAGATAAGAGATGGATTCATATGTTTCCCAAAGGGTATTTACTCGTAAGTGAATGCAATAAAATCATGTGGGATTCGAATTCGACTTTCCGGTTTCTCATTTCGGGCCGATGTCCATTAGACTACGACAAAACGCACATATGTACAATACATTTTATATATATATATAATCGTATCGCCCCATGCAAAGCATTATACTGCCACTGTTGTGTAGGCGGTTACATAGGAAAAGAGTTTTGAAAAGGAGTGACAGAATACAGTGGGTGTCGGGAAGCGGGTAGTAGAAGGATAAGAATAGTGCAAAAATGAGATGAGAGAGAGGAGTTAGTGAGATAAGAGATCACTACTGACTTTACAGATAAATTCTTTGAGATTGTAGCGGTCGGGGAAGCAAGTAAATGGAAAGGGGTTTCACAGGCAGGAAGTGCGAGAAAAGAAGCCGCTGGACTAGAATGTGCGTTTACACCTTATCGATTTCACAGTAAAAGAGTGGCACCTAGTTGCTAAGCTTGTTGCTTGAGTAAATTCGTATATCGGAGCACCAGTGAGCTAATTTCTTTAGATCAGAAGCCGTGAAAGTACTTGTAGAAGAGACAGAGAGAAGCTACACTGCGCCGGTGAGAAAATGATTGTATCGGAGCTGCCAAGTCGGGATCGATCACATTGCATATTCTCCGTTGAATTATGTCAAGGACCTCTAGGTGGATAGCAGGAGCACCTGACCAGACATGGCAGCAGTATTCAATGCACGGTCGGATGGTAGATTTGTGTATGTGCAGGATTGTTTCAGCCAGGAAAAAATGTTACAAAAAGAAAAATTCTAGCATTTGCTTTAATAAAGTTACTACGAGAACAAAACTCGCCGGCTAAGATAAGTTTTCTTTTTGTCTTTAGTCATGTCTATAAACATCATATATTTAATTGGAGTAGATAGACTAAACTATCGTCCGGTTCACACTCCACCCACATCTATTGAACAGGTGAAGAGGCTCATCCCTTGTTTCCTGTTTAGGATGCGGTTTCCGATTTTCTCTTTTCCAATCTTTTCACTCTTTTCTCTCTTTATTTTTTTCAATTTGAATAGATAGATTAAACTATCGCCCGGTTCACACTCCACCCACGTTTATTGAATAGGTGAAGATGCTCATCCCTTGTTCCCTGTTTAGGATGTGGTTTCCGGCTTTCTCTTTTCCATTCTTTTTACCCTTACGTAGCCCCATGCGCATCAGTGGCGTTATCGCCTTGCTTGGGGTGATATGATTAAAAATATATATATACATATATATTATTGGCTGATATACTGTGACAAAATAGTGACAAAATAATATAGCGTTTTCAATGGTTCGAGAATCATTCACATCTAGGAAAATCGAATCCAATTATATATTTTTGCCCCCACTGAGGATTGAAATCCACTCTTGCAAGCTGTGTGTGTGTGTCTGTGTGTCAGTGCATTGCGAATGTGATTAAGAAATGTGTGCCAATATTTCTTCAGAATTCCTTAGAGAAACTAGATAATTACCAAACCGTGCGACGTAATTTATTTCTATCTATTTTGTATGTAGGAAAATGCATCGAAATAATATTCTAAAAAATACTTTCGAAAATGGTTTGGTTTATTCAATTTATTCATTTTTATTGTCTTGTTTGTAGCACACGCTTTCTAGCAAATTATACTACATATGAAGAAAATAAGTGTATTATTTTTTGTATTTGAATTTGAAAAATACATCATTTAGATGCGGTTAGGAGACATCATCAGTGATGTTACCCCGGTTCATTGACGGTTTCGGTCCTTTAAAAACATCATACCTTCTCTCCAGGTTGACCCAGCCATGGTTGATCAGGCCCCGGCCTGTGTCTTAATCTCTGTTTGCTACGTTGTTGGAATGTAAGATGTTTTTGGTTGCACAGGAGAAGAGGAAAAATTTCTAGAATAAGGTCGTCTACAAATAAATGAATGTCCAGTGATGATAATGTGGAAATGGTTCCAGTAAATATCTGGAAAAATAAAATGAAAATAAATTGATTTGTTGTGATATTAATGTGAAGATGAATGGTTAAATTAGCTAAATGACTAGATAAAAAAAAAACTTATTAAATATACTAAAATAAATACACAAATTAACACGATGTGGAAGATACCATTCCATAGGGATTAAGGAATATGCCTATTAAAGAAATCGAAAATCATATCGAATACGGTAGATATGTAAATAACTAGAGAAATGATGTTAGTGTAAAATTTCGTATTAAAAAAAAGAAAAAACAAACTAAGGGGATTGAAAAGACAAATTAATAAATAAAAACTGGAACAATATACAAAAGTAAAGCGAATGATATTAATGAAATATTTGGGATTAAAAAAATAAAATATGATTGATATGAATAGATAAATGAATAGATAAAAAAATTCGTCGCATTTGTTGACATTAATAATCATAATTGGATGCAGAAAAATGTGTTTGGAAATAAAGAGTTCCCCGAGTTGGGTGCAAGACAACTCAATACCGCCGACTATGCGCGGAGATAACTCAATCAGTCAGTTAATTGCCATACATGAAACACACTTTGGGCGATCATATCTCGAAAGAGACATGACTGACTTGGCAGAAGATTATCCCACAGTAGGTTGCCATTGCTTTCTGCGGTAGACTGGTTGCCAGCCAACGCTATAGAACCCAATCTCTCCTGGTATTTGACTCATAGCCAGAGCGGGGAGAAATGTATTGTGTTATTAAGTAGTAATTAGTGGGGGATCAGTTTATTATTTCATACCAATAGAAAATCGTTCCACCACTTTATGGTCAGAAGAAGTCTTACTCATGTTTCCAACTATTATATTCAGTCAGTCCGTCAAGTGCCATACATAATACACGCTTTGAGCGATCATGTCTCAAAAGAGACATGACTGATTTGGCAGAAGATTATAACGCACTAGGTTGCCATTGCTTTCTGCAGTAGACTGGTTGCCAGCCAAGACTATAGAACCCAATCTGTCCTGTTATTTAACCTATAACAAGAGGGAAGATACGGATTAATACCTTTCCCAAGAGTATTTGCGCGTAAGAGAATTCAATGAATTCAACTGGAATTTGAACTCGGCTCCCCCAATTTCTCGTTCCGAGCCGATATCCACTGCAACACAAAGTATATCCGATAACTCAATACCGAGACAAAAAACAACTTTTTTTTATAAACGAATAAAAGTATTTTATTAAGAATTAAAACCTTCATTAGCGAATAGTTTTTTTACAAATAAGCTATTTGAAAAGTCATTATTTAAAATATGGTTTTGATTACTTCTTAATAAATAAATCATCAATAAATTTATTTTTTGAGAAAGTGAATTGACACTCAATAAAACACACTTTTTAAAATTCTGTTTTATAAAGTTAACTAGCAGTATAGCCCGTCGTTGCTCGGGTGTAATGAAAGCTTTAAAACTAATCCATGGTCCTGGAGCTCAGACTCTTTGGACGTTGGCACGAAAGACTAAAAAGCAATAGTTGTTTCCAGCTAAAGCGAAACCGTAGGCTGAAAAAAAATGAATGGATATAAGTCAAATTTTGATTTCCTGGTATGGATATCAAATAAGTTTCTTTCGTCGTAAACTGAATTTTGAAGGCTAAATAAGTCTTCTGAGTAAATGGTATCATGGCTGAGACTAAAAACTACAATTATACTTACGTAGAGCCAAACCCGAAGCAAAAACTAAGATAAAAATGCTGAAAAAAATACAGACATGCAGACAGATAAACAGACACACACAAGCATCTTGCCTTTTATATATATATATATATATATATATATATAGATATAGATATAGATATATTACCAATTTTCTGCAATATTATAAGAACTGCAGACTTGAAACTTTTGAATGTCGTTTCTTATGTCTTTGTCTATGAGTGTATCAAATTTGATTAAAATCGGACCACTTCTTCTTTAACCCGATATTTTCGATTATCGATTTTCGATATTTATCGGGGATACCTCGACACAAAACCTAGCTAAGAATACTCGCAGACACTTACAGTACAACTGTAAATTTTCAAGAAAATCGGTTCGGCCGTTTCGGAGTCTATAGGTAACGGACACACACACACATACACACACACACACACGCACACACACACATAGACAATGTTCCATTTATAAATAAGTTTAGATCGAAAAATGCAAAACAAATTGTAGCAGTTTTTTGTTTTGAATTATTTTTAATAACGAAAGTCGTTATGTAATTTCTTTTCTAATAATAGAAATCGAATTTATAAAATATTTTTATAAAAATATTATAACGTTTAATGTTGTGAGTCATTGAAATTATTTAGTTGACAACTATTACAAATTACATTACAATTTGCTTTATTAATTAAAAGAAAACAGCTGGTTTATATTTTACATAATGAATTTTCAAATGCCTCAGTTGAATGTGAATTGTTCCGGCTCTTGAAGGTAGTGTCGAGTTGTTCCTTTTCAGTCTGGATTGCATTTAAAGTTATTTACTACTAGCAGTATAGCCCGATGTTGCTAGGGTGTAATGGAAGCTTTACAACTAATCCATGGTCCTGAAGCTCAGACTCAGCCTAAAAAATATTTGTGTGAAGGTTGGTGAGAATAAGATAAAAATTGTGGATTTGTATAAAGGACATACAGACAGATAAACAGACACACACAAACATCTTGCCTTATATATATATATATATATATATATATATATATATATATTATCAATTTTCTGCACAATTGTAAGAACTGCAACGTTGAAACTTCTGAATATCTTTTCTTATGTCTTTGTCTATGAGTGTATTAAATTTGATTAAAATCGGACCACTCCTTCTATAACCCGAATTTTTCGATTATCGATTTTCGATATTTATCGTGGGTACCTTGACACAAACCTAACTAAGAACACTCGGAGACGCTTATAGTACAACTGTGTACATTTTCAAGAAAATCGGTTCAGCCGTTTTGGAGTCTATAGGTAATGGACACACTCATACATACACACAAACACACACACATATACCCACACATAGACAAAGTTCCATTTATAAATAAGTTTAGATATCCTAAAGTAACAAACCTACGCCATCGTATTTTTTTATTTTTAGAAGAATCGACAAAGACTTATGCCATTTGTAGCTTTTTGGTTAAATCTGAAATTACAGGGAGCAAATATTGGGCCCTACATTCTGAGCTGACGTCTATGTTTGATACGATTTTTCCTCAAAATATACAATAGAAAGCGTCCAATAACGACTAGTTTGCTCATAATGAATGCGATACTCATTGTACGCATATTCTTGTCATGGCTTCTTATTGCATATTGAATCAAATCACAAGATATGACTCTTCGTAGTGGTCCCAACGTTACATCAGGGTCATGCAAGTGGTTTGCGAGATATTCAAGATGACAGGATACGTACTGAACAGACATCCTATACTGATGAGATCAAAGCGTTTACAGTAAAGCATGTAATTCAGGAAAGGCTATAGTTATTAACTTGCGTAAGAAAGAAAGAAAAAAGAAAAAAGAAAGAAAGAAAGAAAGATTCAATGAAGCTTAAAATGAAGAAAAGGAACGTAAGTAGCAGTAAAGGAAAGAAAGAAAGAAAGAAAGAAAGAAAGAAAGAAAGAAAGAAAGAAAGAAAAAAGAAAAAAGAAAGAAAGAAAGAAAGAAATTCAATGAAGCTTAAAATGAAGAAAAGGAACATAAGTAGCAGTCAAGCAAAGAAAGAAAGAAATATTACTGAAAGAACAGTATTATTAAGAAGAAAGAAAGAAAGAAAGAAAAAAGAAAGAAAGAAAAAGAAAGAAAGAAAGAAAGAAAAAAGAAAAAAAAAGAAAGATTCAATGTAGCTTAAAATGAAGAAAAGGAACATATGTAGCAGTAAAGCAAAGAAAGAAATATTACTGAAAGAACAGTATTATTAAGAAGAAAGAAAAAGAAAGAAAGAAAAAAGAAAGAAAGAAAGAAAGAAAGAAAAAGAAAGAAAGATTCAATAAAGCTTAAAATGAAGAAAAGGAACATAAGTAGCAGTAATGCAAAGAAAGAAAGAAATATTACTGAAAGAACAGTATTATTAAGAAGAAAGAAAGAAAGAAAAAGAAAGAAAGAAAGAAAGAAAGAAAGAAAAAGAAAGAAAGATTCAATAAAGCTTAAAATGAAGAAAAGGAACATAAGTAGCAGTAATGCAAAGAAAGAAAGAAATATTACTGAAAGAACAGTATTATTAAGAAGAAAGAAAGAAAGAAAAAAGAAAGAAAGAAAAAGAAAGAAAGAAAGATTCAATAAAGCTTAAAATGAAGAAAAGGAACATAAGTAGCAGTAATGCAAAGAAAGAAAGAAATATTACTGAAAGAACAGTATTATTAAGAAGAAAGAAAGAAAGAAAGAAAAAAGAAAGAAAGAAAGAAAAATAAAGATTCAATAAAGCTTAAAATGAAGAAAAGGAACATAAGTAGCAGTAATGCAAAGAAAGAAAGAAATATTACTGAAAGAAAAGTATTATTAAGAAGAAAGAAAGAAAGAAAGAAAGCAAAAAGAAAGAAAGAAAGAAAAAGAAAGAAAGATTCAATAAAGCTTAAAATGAAGAAAAGGAACATAAGTAGCAGTAATGCAAAGAAAGAAAGAAATATTACTGAAAGAACAGTATTATTAAGAAGAAAGAAAGAAAGGAAGAAAAAAGAAAGAAAGAAAAAGAAAGAAAGAAAGATTCAATAAAGCTTAAAATGAAGAAAAGGAACATAAGTAGCAGTAATGCAAAGAAAGAAAGAAATATTACTGAAAGGACACTATTATTAAGAAGAAAGAAAGAAAGAAAATATACAGTGAACGTTAATATAAAAGAATGTAGCAATAAGTAAAAATGAATAAATTAGAGAATGAAAAAATGCTAGTTACTTAATAAAAGAAGAATTAAAATCGAATGAAGAAAGAATGACGAGAAGTGAAGAAAAGAATGGAAATTTCCAATAAAATGTAAAACGAAAGAATGTAGCAACGAAAAAATTATGAAAGAAAAATATGAATGAAAGAACTGATAAAAAGTAATGATGGTAAGAGAAGGAATGAATGAAAGTAATCGGTGAAGGTTGCAAGAAAAAAGACAGTCGAAATAAATAAAATAAATTATATTCATATTAATTCGATCTTGAAAAAAAGAAAAAATAGATAGATAGATAGATAGATAGATAGATAGATAGATAGATAGAAACATTTAGAAAGAAAGAAAGATAGATAGATAGATAGATAGATAGATAGATAGATATAAACAGTCATTGATAGAGATAAATAGCTATAAACAGACTGCGATAGATAGATAGATACAAACATTGAAAAAAAAGAAAAATAGATAGATAGATAGATAGATAGATAGATAGATAGATAGATAGAAACATTTAGAAAGATAGATAGATAGATAAATAGATAGATAGATAGAAACATTTAGATAGATAGATAGATAGATAGATAGATAGATAGATAGATAGATAGATAGATAATGTACAAACTGACATTACTCAGTAATTAAAGAAAGAAAGTGTTGTTGAATGTAAATGTTGAAGAATGAATGTCAACAAAAAATTACCCAGTCTGAAATGAAAATTAAAAACAGAAGCATGATAATAATTTAAATAATGAAACAAATTAAATAAAAAAGATAAAAAAGGAAAGAGAAAATATCGAATATTAAATAGAAATTAAAAACAAAGTGAAATCTAATAAACGAATACATAAAAAAAAAAACAATGTAAAAGTATAATATTCAAAGATATTAAGTTAATGTGAAGGATGTTGCGTTGTGGTGCAGTGGATATCGGCTCGGAACGATAAATCGGGAAGCCGAGTTCGAATTCCAGTTGAATTCATCGCATTCACTTACGCGCAAATACCCTTGGGAAAGGTATTAATCCGTCTCTTCCTTCCAGTTATGGGTTAAATAATAGGACAGATTGGGTTCTATAGCCTTGGCCGGCAACCAGTCTACCGCAGAAAGCAATGACAACCTACTGCGGGATAATCTTCTGCCCAGTCAGTCATGTCTCTTTCGAGACATGATCGCCCAAGCATGTTTCACGTATGGCACTTAACTGACTGAAGGATAGAAATCAGAAAGATGCCTTACAAAGCTAGGAAAGAAAACCTTGTGTCTTCAATCTAGTACAAACATCAAAGACTGCTTAAAGGGGGCCGTCTACCCAATTTCAATCGCAGGGCCTGGTTCCACTGGTGGTATTGTGTTTAGACACTTTCCTAATGTGCTGCACATTGGGATCGCCTCCTCCAGTCTCATAACATTAAGAAGTCACCTTCTTAACGAGTCGACTACGTTGAGATTCGAACTTGGGTTTCATGGAACGTTCTAACCACACAGCCAGGCGCCCATAGAATTTGATATGAGAAAACAGTTACGACACACGTAATAAAACGTGAGATAAAGACAGAAAATTATGAGGAAAGAAATATAACTAAATAAATAACGATAAATAAAATATAAATTACTTGAAGAAATAACGTCATATTTATAACGAGAAAATTTAAATGACGTAAATCGAGGAATGAAAGAGATAAGTTGACTGACGGAAAGAAATCAAACAGAGAAAATATAGAGAAAGATAAAAGACATAAAGTGAAGAGAAGAAAAAGGAAAGGAGAAGGATGTAAAGAAAGAACATCCAAAAAAGTCAATGACGTTTTTTTCTTTTTTTATAATCGTGTCGCCCCAAGCAAGGCATTTTACTGACACTGTTGTGCAGTGGATTGACATAGGAGGAATGTTATGAGGAGTGAGAGATTGCAGGGGTGTCAGGAAGAGAGTAGGAGAGGGAACAGACCACTGATGAGAGTGGGGTTGACAAGGATGAATGTTATGAGAAAAAAGAGGTTGCAGGGGATGTCAGGAAGAGAGTAGGAGAGGGAACAGACCACTGATGAGAGTGGGGTTGACAAGGATGAATGTTATGAGAAAAGAGAGGTTGCAGGGGATGTCAGGAAGAGAGTAGGAGAGGGAACAGACCACTGATGAGAGTGGGGTTGACAAGGATGAATGTTATGAGAAAAGAGAGGTTGCAGGGGATGTCGTCAGGAAGAGAGTGGGAGAGGGAACAGACCACTGATGAGAGTGGGGTTGACAAGGATGAATGTTATGAGAAAAGAGAGGTTGCAGGGGATGTCAGGAAGAGAGTAGGAGAGGCAAGAGATTACTGATGAGAGTGGGGTGGACGAGGAGGAATGTTATTAGAAGTGTGAGGTTGCAGGGAGTGTCAGGAAGAGAGTAGGAGAGTGAAGAGAGTACTAGTGAGAGTGGGGTGGATGTAGAAAAACATTAGAGAGTGGATGTAAGTTAGGAGATGACTATTGACTTTACATTTAAATTCTTGGAGATTGTAACTCTCAGGAAAGCAAGTATGTGGAAGAGAAGCTTGTTTTTTTTTAATCATATCACCCCAAGCAAGGCGATAACACCACTGATGCGCAGGGGGCTACGTAAGAGTAAAAAGATTGGAAAAGAGAAAGCCGGAAACCACATCCTAACCAGGAAACAAGGGATGAGCCTTGTCACCTGTTCAATAGACGTGGGTGGAGTGTGAACCGGGCGATAGTTTAGTCTATCTACTCCAATCGAAAAAAATAAAGAAAGAAAGAAAAATGAAAGGATTGGAAAAGAGAAAACCGGAAACTGCATCCTAAACAGGAAACAAGGGATGAGCCTCTTCACCAGTTCAATAGACGTGGGTGGAGTGTGAACCGGGCGATAGTTTAGTCTATCTACTCCAATCGAAAAAAATAAAGAAAGAAAGAAAAATGAAAGGATTGGAAAAGAGAAAACCGGAAACCGCATCTTAAACAGGAAACAAGGGATGAGCCTCTTCACCTGTTCAATAGACGTGGGTAGAGTGTGAACCGGGCGATAGTTTAGTCTATCTAAGTGCGAGAAAAGAAGCTTATGGAATAGAATTTGCGTTTACAATTTATTGGTTTTACAGTAAAAGGGTGGGACCTAGTTGCTAATCTTGTGGCTCGAGGAAATTCGTATATAGTGGGTACCAGTGAGCTAAGTTCATCGGAGCAGAAGCCGTGAAAGTATTTGTAGAAGAGACACAGGGAAGCCCCACTGAGTCGGTGAGAAAGCGACTGTATCCTAGCTAACAAGTCGGGATGGATTACATTACAGATTCTCCGCTGGATTCGGTCGAGAACACTTAAGTGGAGAGCAGGAGCACCGGACCAGATATGGCAACAATACTCAATGCACGGGCCGAAAGAAAAAAATCAGGGTAAGAATGAAAAAATTGAAAGGGCTTGAAGAAATTAAATTGAGGTAAGATGTCAAATCAAGAAGCGAATTGGAAAGCGTGATTGACGTAAGGAAAAAAAAAAGAATATCTTAGAAAGAGCAAAGAAAATGTATAGCGTAAAAAAGAAACCAAGGAAAGAAGAAAAGAATGAAAGAAATGACTTGAAGAAATAAAATCATTGAATAAAATGAAATCAAGAAAGAATGAGAAAATTGAAAGAATTTAGAGAATGAAAATCAAGAAAAGAACCATTTAAGTTAAATAAATAAAATTCAAAAAGAAAGAAATAGGAAATAAAAAGTAAGTAAAGAAATTGAACAAGGAAAGAGAAAAAGGAAAATGACTGCAAGAAATAAAGTCAGAGAAAGAAAGAGAACAAGCTAATGGTTTAAAAATATAAAATGAAAACGAAGGAAAAATGATGAATGACTTACAAAATAAAACATTAGAAACTGAGAAAAAATTAAATGTCCCAAAGAAATAAAACAAAAAAAGAAACAAACAAAAGACAGAAAGAAAAAAAAGAAAGACAGAAAAAAGAAAGAAAGAAAAGTTAAATAACGCAAATAAAACAATAAAGAAAACAACAAAAGAAAGAAAGAAACAAGGAAAGTAAATGTTAAATGAAGTCAAGAAATTAAATAAAATGAATAAAAGAAACAAACATACGAAGGAAAGAAAGAAAAAAGTTAAATGTCTCAAAGAAATAAAATAAAATAAATGAAAAAAACAAAATACAAAAAAAAGAAAGAAAGCTTAACTACAATAAAAAAGAAAAGAAACAAAGAGACAAAAGAAAGAAAGAAAGAAAGAAAGATAGAAAGATAAAGTTAAATGAGGTAAAAAATAAAATTAAAAGAAAAGAAAGAAAGAAAGAAAGAAAAGAAAGAACGAAAAAGAAAGAAAGAAAAAGTTAAATGACGTAAATAAAAAATAAAAGAAACAAACAAATAAAAGAAAGAAAGAAGTAATTAATTAGCGTAAAAAAATTAAAAAAGAAAGAACCAAAAGAAAGAAAGAAAGAAAGAAGAAAAGTAAATGTTAAATGACGTAAAGAAATTAGATAAAAAAAACAGAGACAAAAGAAAGAAAGAAAGAAGGAAAGAGAGAAAGAAAGAAAGAAAAAATTAAATGACGTAAAAAATAAAATAACAATAAAATAAAGAAAGAAAGAAAAGAAAGTACGAAAAAGAAAGAAAGAAAAAGTTAAATGACGTAAATAAAAAATAAAAGAAACAAATAAAAGAAAGAAAGAAAGAAAGAAAGAAAGAAAAATTTAAATGTCGTAAAGAAAAATAAAAAATAAAAAACAAAGATACAAAAGAAAGAAAGAGAGAAAGAAAAAGTTAACTGGCGTAAAGAAATAAAATAAAAAGAAAATAAATAAATAAAAGATAGAAGAAAGAAAGAAAAAATTAAATGACGCAAAGAAATAAAAGAAAATAATAGAAAGAAAAAGAAAAAAGAAAAAGAGAGAAAGAAAAAGTTAAATGATGTAAAGAAATAAAATTAAAAAAAAAAGAAGAAAAATTAAAAAAAAGACCCTAAAGAAAGAAAGAAGGAAAAAAGTTAAATGACGTAAAGGAATAAAATCAATGAACGAATGAGAAATTTAAAAGACTTGAAAATTTTAAAGCAAGAAAAGAACGAGTGAAATGGAATCAAAGAAAGCAAGAGAAAATTGGAATGTCATAAAGATATAAACTCCATGAAGTCAGTCAGCTGTGCCAGACGTGATACACGCTTGGGCGATCATGTCTCGAAAGAGACATCACTGACTGGGCAGAAGATTATCCCGCAGTAGGTTGCCATTGCTTTCTGCGGTAGACTGGTTGCCGACCAAGGTTATAGAACCCAGTCTGTCCTGTTATTTAACCCATAACTGGAAGGAAGAGACGGATTAATACCTTTCCCAAGGGTATTTGCGCGTAAGTGAATACAATGGATTCAACTGGAATTAGAACTCGGCTCCACGGTTTCTCGTTCCGAGCCGATATCCACTGTACCACAACGCACATCCACCATGAAAGAAAGCGATAATAAAAAAGAAACTAAAAAAAAAAAAAATCAAATCAAGGAATGGAAGAAAAAAAAGGAATGATTTAAAAAAAAAATTAAATCAAAGAAAGAAAGAGAAAATGTGAATGATATAAGAAAAAAAAGATAACAAATAACGAAAGAGAAAATAATGTATAAAATAGGAAGAAAGAGAAATGTAAAGTGCTCTAAAGAAAGAAATTAAATCAAAGAAGGAAAGAAAGAGAAAATGGTGAATGACTTGAAGATATTAAATCTAATCTGGAAACCAATATCGATATTGATAGATTTCGTTGTAGACAAGATTTTATAAATATTCCCAGAGTTGTTCGCAACTTAATCGGGAAATATTAAATGAGCAAATAAATGACTAATTGAATTAATAAATGACTGAATGAACGAAGGAAAAGATGAATGACAAACGGAGGAATACAAAAGCAGTAAAATGGCGGGCCGCGTAATATGAAATGAATCTCCATTGAAACAATAGCAAATAGGACGGGATTTGTTATCTGCTTGTGCGTATAATGGGTTGAGTGGAATGGGAATCTCTAGAGCTAAGAAAAAATAAACAGAATGAATGGGTGCAGAAGAAAAAAGAGAAATATAACGTGAGAATAAAAAAGAAGAAAAAGAAAAAAGAATGGAAGACTTGCTATGAAAGGAAGAGTGAGAAAATAATGGAAGAAAAAGAGTGAGAGACATAATGTAGAAGAGAAAAAGAGTGAAAAAAGATGAGACAGTTGAAACTAGGGAGAAACAGAAATAACTGCTAAAAACAGCTAAATTAAGAAAGAGTGAGAGAGAATAAAAAAGAGGAAAATAAATTAAAACTGAGAAAGAAATGAAAAAAAAAATGAACCGGAGCAACAAAGAGAGAGAGAGAGAGAGAGAGAGAGAGAGAGAGAGAGAGAGAGAGAGAGAGAGAGAGAGAGAAGAGGGCTGAAACAGAGGCAGTACAAGAGAAAAGAAATAACTGCTAAAAACAGCCAAATTAAGAAAAAGAGAGAGAGAGAGAGAATAAAAAGAGGAAAATAAATGAAAACTGAGAAAGAAATTAAACAAATGAACCGGAGCACCAAAAAAAAAAAAAAAAAAAAAAAAAAGAGAGAGAAAAAAGAAGAGGGCTGAAAGAGAGGCAGTAAAATAAGGAAAAAACTGAAAAGAAAAGTATTGAGAATATGAAAAATAAAAGAAATAGGGCTGAAAGAATGTCGGTAAAAGGACAAGAAAATAAATAGAAAAGAAAGGCGATAGAAAAACGAGAAATAAAATAACAAAAAATGGCTGGAAAAGAGGCAATAAAAGAGAAAGGAAAGAGAGAAACAATGACAAGAAATTTAAAAACAGAAGAAAAAAACTGAAAGGAAGTAAAGAAAAAAAGAAAAAGTGAAAAAAAAAGAAATTTAGTAATAAAAAGGGTTGAAAGAGTGAAAGTAAAAGAAAGAAAAATGAAAAATAATGAGAAATTTTAAAATAAAATAGAAAGGGCTGAAAAAGATGTTGTAAAATAGGAAAACATAATAAGAAATTTTTAAATACAAGGGAAAGGGCTGAAATAGATGTTGTAAAGAGGATAGAAAAAATAACAAGAAATTTCGAAATAAAAGAGAAAAGGCTGAAAGAGATGTAATAAAAAGGAAATAAAAAATAAGAAGGGGATGGCTGAAAGAGATGCGATAATAGAAAAGAAAAAAAAGAAAAAAGAAAAAATGTAAAACGAAATAAAAGAGAACTTTTCAAGAGAGCGATACTGAAGTGGGAATACAATCTGAGGGAAGATAATAAAAAAATTAAAAGAATATATAAGTAAAGAAAGAACGATTGGAAATGAAAGATTTTTTCTGCAAATATTCAGTGGGTTCGGATTTTATTTTATTATTTTTTTATTTGGCTTTTTTATTTCTTTAAGAGTTTCCCCTATCAGAGACGAACATTAAAGCTATGGAAATAATTCTCCTAAAAAAATATTCAAACGAAAAAATTGATAATTAACACGAAAGCAAATGGTGATTTTCTAAGCGCATGTTCGACGTGACACAAAACAGAAAGTATGGGACACTTAGGGAGGATCATAATCACTACTACATTTGTAATGGTTCTGGTGAAATAAACTTAACCATTACACCATGTCGAGTGTCCCAAAGAGTGAAACTAAATGAAATGAAAAAAAAAATTGGAAAAGTATATCTGGAGACGACTGTAAAAAGAGAAAAAGTATAAAATGGCGGTGAAGCGAAAAGAATAGACAAACAAAAACAGAGAAAGAGAAAGAGAGAGAGAGAAAGAGAGAAAAAGAGAGAAATAGAGAGAGAAAGAGAGAGAGAAAGAGAGATAGAAAGAGAGAAATAGAGGGAGAGAGAGAAAGAGAGAGAGAAAAAGAGAAAGAGAAAGAGAAAGAGAGGGAGATAGAGAAAGAGAGTGAGAAAGAGAGAAAGAGAGGGAGAGAGAGATAGAAAGAGAGAAATAGAGGGAGAGAGAGAAAGAGAGAGAGAAAAAGAGAAAGAGAGGGAGATAGAGAAAGAGAGTGAGAAAGAGAGAAAGAGAGGGAGAGAGCGAAAGAGAGAGAGAAAGAGAGATAGAAAGAGAGAAATAGAGGGAGAGAGAGAAAGAGAGAGAGAAAAAGAAAGAAAGAAAGAAAGAAAGAGAGAGAGGGATAGAGAAAGAGAGTGAGAAAGAGAGAAAGAGAGGGAGAGAGCGAAAGAGAGAGAGAAAGAGAGGGAGAGAGAGAAAGAGAGAGAGAAAAATAAAAATGGAAGACAAGAGGGAGAGATAGAATAAAGAATAAAAGCACACAGAAAAAATAGAGAAAAAAAAAGAGAACTTCAATATATACGCTGCCATTAAGATAGTAAGAAAGAAATAATTAAAAAAGGAAGAGTGATAATATAGTAGCCCCCTAATTTATCTACAGGAGATATAATTCAAAAACCGAAAGGAGCACCAAAACCTATATGGATTATGATTTTAATTTATTTGTTCTTTCTACATAAACGATAAAATTAGTTTTATAAATTCGGTATATTAACAAATAAAGACGCATCCTTAGGTTTCTCTTAGCAAATGATTGTTTATTATTTCCATATAGCATCGAACACTTGTTTCGCTATATCAGTTACGACTGAAGAGCGAGTTTGATCCTTACTGGGGGCCTGATACTCGCAGCTACATGCCACATTCAAAGTACGCTTATAAAAACGCCATATAACATTAAGAACACATCGGCGTTGTATAATGGCTAGCAAACTTGTCTTGCTATATCAGCATAATGATTATGTTCTTCACGTAGTGCTCCATAATTTTGGGCTTGTGCCACATCTAAGCTTAGCAATAATAGCAATAACATCATTTAATTTAAGGAAAATAATATATATATATATATATTTGTTACAGTTTCCCTGTAGCGTATCCAGTT
>JBBBDQ010001283.1:2652500-2660000 GCA_037127315.1 Ascarosepion bandense | reverse complement strand
AGGTTACTGGCTATATATATATATATATATATATATATATGGTCAACCATTTTAAAGTTTTCATCGTGAGTCATTTGAAAGAAATACTGAATAAACTATAATATCGCAGTGTATTTCGATAAACTGAAATGCGATTTTTGATACTTTACATTTTCTGGCTATGATATTAACAGAAGTAAATAACATTACAATAGACGCCAGTTTATTATATGAATACAATATTAATTAATTTGAAAACTCAGCAATAATATACAAACATGAATTCTATTTTGTATTACATAAATATTCACCCTTTGCTCTGGAATTACAAGCTTTACTTTCCTCAACTGTCTTTCATTCATGCACGTTTCTTATGTCAAATTAACATATTTATATTTTGATTTAAGCATGAATTCTAATGGATATTTATTTAATCACAAATTTAAATTCAAATTTTATTAAATCTTAACGTTTTTTTTAATTGCTAGCGTTTAAAAGTAGCAATGCTGATTTCATACCAATTTGTTATTAAATATTTTCAGTTAGGTTTTAATAATATCCTCGTAAAACGAACGAAAAAAAGACGAAATGTAAAGTATATATATATATATATATATATATATATATATATATATATATGCTCTAGTGAAACACAAATTTTAAATATTATATATATATATATATATATATATATACGCTCTTTACACACGCTCACATACACACACACACATAAATGCTCTTTACACACACTCACATACCGATGCACATGTACACACATATATGTCTGTTATTTATACAGACATACACACGCGCACACACACACACACACACACACACACACACACACACACACACACACATATATATATATATATATATCGGCTCAGATTGAGAACTCGGAAAGCTAAGTTCGAATGCAAGTCGAATTCCTTTCCTACGCACAAATGCCCTTCGGAATGGTATTAATGTAACTATTCTTTCTCTAGCTATTAGTTAAATAGCATGATATTGGGTTCTATAGCCATGGTTGGCAATCGGTCTACCGCAGAAAGAAATGGTAACCTTCAGCATATTCAGTCATGTTACTTTACTGACTGATTTATATATATATATATATATATATATATATATATATATATATACACACACATAAACACACACACACTCATTACCGGCCATAATTATTAGGCCACCCCAGTTTTTTTTAAGATATGATGTATTTCATACTTTTTCAGTATTTACTACCAAGTGGATAATTCTAAATGAAAACAGAATGTTTCTTTTGTTATCATTAATTTGCTAAATTTTACAAGGCATAGATGCAAATATGAACTCGTTCGAATCACCCTGAATTTACTTTGTTCTTTCATTGATGAAACTGAAATGTAGGTAATTATTAAATATTTACAAATTTAATTGATGGACATGTTATTGTTCAGTATTAACAAAAGAACCATTCTATTTTCATGTACAATTATTCACTTGGCAATAAATACGAAAAAAATAATATGAAATACATAATTTTTTAAAAACACAAGGGTCGCCTAATAATTATGTCCGGTAGTATATATATATATATATATATATATATATATATATGTGTGTGTGTGTGTGTGTGTGTGTGTGTGTGTGTGCGTGTGTGTGTGTGTGTGATGAAAGAATGGCTCACACAATCTTTAGACGATATGATAGTGTCTGTTGCTCGGTCTAGGAAATGTGGGCTTCGAGGTCTCTGCTGCGTAGGTAAGTTCACTTTCAGGCCTATTCATTCTTTTACTTTTTTCAGTATTGCCGGTTTTATCCGAGATTGTATATGCGTAATACTTTCAAGTTTCGAAAAGTAGTCCATTTGTTCCACCAACTGCCTCATATGCATATTCTCTTAATATATATATATATATATATATATATATATATATATATATATAATATGTCAGATTAAATATATTGCGAACATTATGTTTGCTTATTTTTAATAAAATACGTTCATACTCACGGATAATCTTTCACGTATTACAATCAAAAGATATCAAAAGTGACTTGTAACGTTATTTTATTTTCATTCATATCTCATGGTACCCAAGTACTTTCAACCACTTTCCTAGATCATCTTCAGGGGTGTGAGTTATGGTAACAAACGTAACGGGAAAAGTGTATTGCTAAAAATTACAATACATGTTTTTCTTGCTTTAACACGTTCATGACCATGACATTGCACCATATAAAATAGATCCATTGTGGATAACGTTCACGTTCTAATGAACGATAAGCAATTTGTCAACCTTTTTTATTTGAAGCAGAAAAAATGTACAGTAATTTTTAGCAACACAGTTTTCCGTTTTCATTTGTTACCATAACTCACACCCCTGAAGATGATCTCGGAAAGAGGTTGAATGTACTTGGGTATCTTGAATAATAACATGTGTCAACGTAACAGCACATTTCAGACATCTTTTGGTTGTAATACGCGAAGGATTATCCGTTAGTATGAACGGATTTTATTAAAAATAACCAAACATAATGTTTTCAATATATATACATATATATATATATATATATATATATATATATATATATATATATATATATATATATATATATATATATGGGCGTGTTTATGCGCGCTAAAAAGCCTACGTTCTTCTACTGGACGCACGTCGCCTAGGACTAGAATCGCCGACTGATGAGCTGTAACACAGCAAAACAGATCTGTCTGCGGATGACTATATATATATATATATATATATATATATATATATATATGTGTGTGTGTGTGTGTGTGTGTGTGTGTGTGTGTGTGTGTGTGTATGCGTGTGTGCGTGTGTGTGTGTGTATGTGTAATCGGCTCTATAGCCATAGGAAAAAATTTCAAAGATGCCAGTCTATATTTAAATCTATAAATCCATGATCGCCTACGTCCTGAAGGGACAGGGCACATAGAAGAAGAAGAATGAACGCTAGCAATTTGTCAACCTTTTTATTTGAAGCAGAAAAAATGTACAGTAATTTTTAGCAACACAGTTTTCCGTTTTCATTTGTTACCATATCTCCCCCGAAGTTGATTTGTGAAAGATGTTGAATGTACTTGTTTACCTTGAGAAATGAATGAAAATAACATCTGTCAACGATACAGCTCAATTATAATACGCGAAAGAGTATCCGTGAGTATGAACGGATTTTATTAAAAATAAGCAAACATAACGTTTGCAATTTATTTAACCTGACTTGTTTAAAAGAAAATTTGCTGCCAAAATACCCCCTACACACATATATATATATATATATATATATATATACTACATTTAACCGCAGACAGATCTGTTTAGCTGTATCACAGCTCATCAGTACGGTTAGACTCCGATTGCTTCCTAACCCAGGATCGAAACCCGACCGAATCGGTGCCAGTCGGCGATTCTACCCGTAGGCCACAAGCGTCCGGTAGAAGAAAGGAGACTTTTTAGCGCGTATAAACACGCCCAATAGCTAGAGTGCTCGAATTCATTATTGAATGAGCGATGCATATATGACGGAATAGCTACTGTTTACAAAATATATATATTTATGCAAAGAGTAACTCAAATGACCTGGTGAGAAAGAAACAGTGCACACATATGTCGTTTACGAATAGTAACTTCCCGAACAACAGAATAATTTCTAAACATAAAGAAATCTTAAAAAACAAAATTACCATACCAAAAATTATACCATAATTATAATGGAAAATAAGGAGAGCTTCATCGGCCTACAACAATAAATCCAAAAACTGTAAACACTCTCTGTAAGAGAAAATAGCTATGTTCATTTTCCCAGACTAATAGAAATTACTAAATAAACGATCAAAACTTTTCTCAAAATGCAGACCCGAAAAAATTTTAACTACTTTATTACGAAAACTCGAAAACTAAAAACGAATACATTGTAAATCGCCACTATGCCATGCGCAAAAAGTATACTATATACACCGCAAATAATTTAACACACCTTAGCGAAAATAAATATCTTAAATTAAACAAAGAAATTCGCCATTTCTACCGAATAAATAAAAAAAATTCTAAGTAAATATATAAACAATTGAAGGATATAAGAAACATAAGAATTAACAAGCCACACTATAAATATAAACAAAAATCCGCATTCCAAACAACAAGTATTCTTAATTCAATAGCTTCTAGAATCATTTAAAACATTACCGTTATTCCTAACCCAATAATCCTTAGGATAATACAATAAACATCACTAACCATAATGCACCATAGGCCAGCATATACAAATAGTCGAACCAAAACACAACCCAGATGCCTTGGAGAGTGTGTTGAAGAATGAAACACTCTCGGTATTCACCACGGTATCCACTTTTATAATTACATATTCTATATCTATGATACTGAACAGATTTATCCTTATATATATATATATATATATATATATATATATAGCAATTATCAAATATAATAATCCAAAGGAACACTAGAAACAACGAAATGAACTGATTTTTAAATGTAGAGATAAGAATAGGCATGAGATCATTTAACATGATCAATATCAAAATTAAACTTATAAGTTTAATTTTTTTTTAGAAAAATCTGGAATTACCCGTTAGAGATATTATAACTCCCAAATCATTTTATATTATTGATATCATAGGTACTCTACTACTTTTTTAATTAAAATAGTTTATAATATTAATGTTTGAATGTAATAATTTATATATATATATATATATATAAATTTCAATGCCTCTAAAACGAAACTGTTATCAACTAACTACCATAGACAATCGCATCTACCTCCCATTAGCATGGGACAGGCTAGCCTCCCAGAGAGTAAAATACTACGCCTCCTTGGCCTTACACTTTCGGCGCACCTCAAATGGAATGACTATATCGAATCCATTGCCAAATCTGCTGCTATGAAAGTCGATTCTCTGTGCAGGGCCCGGAAGTTTTTCCCAACTGAATCTATTCTGCACATATACAAATTTACCATCCGCCCGTGTATTGAATATTGCTGCCATATCTGGTCGGGTGCCCCTGCTGCTCTCCTTGGGCTTCTTGACAAAATACAAAGGAGGATCTGTAACGTGATTGATACTGACTTGGTAGACCGGCTGCAACCACTCTCTCACTGGCGTGATGTGGCTTCCCTATGCCTCTTCTACAAGTACTTTCATGGCTTCTGCTCCGATGAGCTTAGATCACTGGTGCCGCCTAAGCACGAATTTACACGAGATACTAGATTAGCAACCAGGTCCCACCCTTTTACAGTTAAACAAATAAGATGTAACCGTAAATTCTACTCCAACAGCTTCTTTTCTCGGGCTTCCCGCCTGTGGAACTCCCTTCCACAAGTCTGCTTTCCCGACAGTTACAATCTCCAGGTGTTTAAATGTAGGGTCAATAGACACCTCCTATCATACTAACTCACAATTATTCTCACAACACTCTCATCTACCCAACCCTCATTCTCTGTATCCTTACCCGCCTATCACCCACCCTCTGACATTTCCTATATTTAATCATCCTTTCTCCACTCTATGTAGCCCCCTGCGCAGTAGTGGCAGTGACATGCCTTGCTCGGGGTGAAACGCTTATATATATATATATATATATATATATATATATATATATATATATGCAGTGTGGATATAGAAGAATCCAAAGGAGTATCCTGTACATACAGTGGTAGGGTAACAACTCTCTAAGAGAGCTCTAAGCATATATGCATATAAATACATATAGAGCAAATATAAGAAAAATTAACACAGACATGTTATTTCACGGGGAATCGGAAGTATGGGCTTATATCATGCGAACCATAGTCAGCTTCCGTCTTTATTTTACAAAAGATTTCACACGAATGAGATTCACAAAGACCTAAAAAACGAATAAAAATAATGGTCGCTCCCTTAAAAGAGAAAATTTAAGAAAAATAAAAGAAAAAGTATTTTAAAAAAAGAGTAAAAAGAGACAGAGGAAGACAGCGGATAACATTTTGCAGGGCTTGATCAGGTGGATAAGGGAACGCGGGTTGCCAGGAGTAACAGCAGCAAACATACTAAGACCCACAAGGGATAGGGAGACGTGGAGAACCATGATCGCCTACGTCCTGAAGGGAAAGGGCACATAGAAGAAGAAGATATATATATATATATATATATATATATATATATATATAAGAAAGGGCACATAGAAGAAGATATATATATATCTTCTTCTATGTGCCCTTTATATATATATATATATATATATATATATATATATATATCTGTGTGTGTTTGTGTGTATATACATATGTATGTATGTATGTATATATATATATATATATATATATATATATATGTGTGTGTGTGTGTGTGTGTGTGTCTATATATATATGTGCATAAATTTTTAATGTTTTCTTTGATTCATTATTTTATACCTTTTCGGTGTATGTTGTCTTCATTCAACAATACTAGGATATTTATTATTATTATTATTTAATTTTATAATACATATATATGTTTTTAAATAAAAATTTAATTACCATTTTATCACCATGTTATTATTTCTACGCTTTAATAATATAATAATACTACTATTATTAATAGTATATTTTGTATTAGCAAGAAGAATTTACAATTTATTTTTCTAACTTTTAAGACTAAATGTTAAATTTCGATGCCATGTTTTTCAAAGAAAACAGACAATTTGCACTTCTGGTCAATTCTCACGCTTTACATAAAAAATAATTGGTTATGTACTTAGACCATAGACGCTACGTGTCGATCTAATACGTTAAGTTTAATCTCCTTTCCTTTTACTCTTTTTGTTCTCCTTTTCTTTCTCTTTTTGCCTTCTAAAAGTTTTTCTACATCATTTTTTTTTTCACGTTACTATTTTCTGGATGATTTTAAACATTCACTGTTGTATGATTTCGGTCTGCAGATCGGTTTGGGTGCGAAATGTTAATTAGCCATGGATTTGTAAAATATTTAAACTTTTTCTTGATTATATATATATATATAATACAGCTTTAAAAATCACAACCGGAAACATCTCTCAAGGGATCTCTTTCGCCAACAACACATCAGGAGAGAAAGGTTGGTAGTGATCAAAGAACGAAAAAATATTCAAGTGAGCAAAAACATGGGTGAACAGAGACGTGTAAACAATTAGCGAGTGGGGTATATATATATATAGGTACAAAATCTAATTACCGAAATAAAAGTGTGTAGCTTAATTCTTATTCTTATTCTTCTTCTTCTTCTTCTATGTGCCCTGTCCCTTCAGGACGTAGGCGACCATGGCTCTCCACGTCTCCCTATCCCTTGTGTCTCTTAGTATGTTTGCTCCTGTTGCTCCTGGCAACCCCCGTTCCGTCATCCACCTGATCAGGTCCTGAAAATATGTTATCCTCTGTCTTCCTCTGTCTCTCCTTCCTTCTATCTGTCCAGTCAGTATCAGGTTCTCCAGGCTCTCCTTCCTCATTGCATGTCCCAGGAACTTCAGTTGTCTCTTCCTGATGCTCAGCATCAATTTTCTT
>JBBBDQ010001283.1:2557500-2647500 GCA_037127315.1 Ascarosepion bandense | reverse complement strand
TACCAATTTTCTTCTTCCCTGCCTCAGAAATACTTACTGACCTAAGGAGCGACTTACTCAAAGCGCTCTCCACATACCTAAGTACTAATTCTCTATCAGCATTATATTGCCATGAACATTTTAACCTCCGTTGTACCTATATTTCAAGTATTACTTCAATTGTAAAAAACCTTAAGTGATATGTGTATATATAAAATGCTAATTTTATACGCAAATTGCCTTTCTTGATTTTATAATCATTTTATGACTTATAGTGGGCTATCTACCACAAGGCCAAATTCCGTTAATCTGCAACAGTATACAAATACCCTTCACTAGAACGGACACCCACTACTAACAGGGAAAAGAATAGATACCCCACTACAAACCTATATATATATATATATATATATATATATATATATATAGTTTGAAATACATAATTTTTCTTTACACACTGGGGTGGGCCGGTAGTGTATATACATTTATTTACCTATATATATATATATATATATATATATATATATATATATAGGTATACATAAATGTATATACACTACCTGCCACCCCAGTGTTTAAAGAAAAATGGTGTATTTCAAACTATTTTTTAGTATTTATTGCCAAGTGAATAAATTTAAATAAAAATAGAATAGTTCTCTTGTGAATTATTGCACAATAACATGTGTATCCAATGAATTTATAATTATTTGATAGTTACTTATATTGCACTTTCATCAATGAAAGAAGGAAGAACATTTTGGGTGATTCGGATCAGTTCATCTTTGTTTCCTTGCCTTATAAAATTTTGCAAAGTAATAATAACAAAAGAACCATTCTATTTTCATTTAGAATTATCCACTTGGCAATAGATACTAAAAAAAGTATGAAATAGATTGTTTCTTTAAAAAAAACTGGGGTGATCTAATAATTATGGCCGGTAGTATATATATGCGTGTGTATACGCGTGTATACATAGCAATATATAAATGTCAATCAGGTGTGAATTGTACATGGCTCAATGTTGTATAACAGAGCAACAATATATATTAATGAATATACATATTATCCTATGTTTTAATAGCGACTCTGAGATTCGTGCATTTCAGGAATCTTTAGGTGATTAACATATCATATTAGCATAATTACGATTTGAATTGATTTGCTAAACTCCTGAAAATTGCTACGGTTCATGAAACTCCGAGTCGTAAGTAAAACATAGGATAATATATATATATATATATATATATATATATATATATATATATCTTCAGAAAAGGTTGGCTCTTCCCTGAAGATCCGGTTAGGTGAATCCTTGGTAGTTTTGTTGGCTCTTTGGGTTAGTTACTTTCTTTGTTTGCTCTACTTGTGCATTGAGCGATTTTTGTTTTAGGTTACTCGTCTCGGGTCTTTTTTTTTTCCTTTGACAGATAATCAAGTGCTTAGCTCTTTCTTTTTTTATTACAATTTTTTACTTCCGCGTATATACTCGGAGTTTTTTTCGAAACAAGTATAGCGATAAGTTTACATTTATATATATATATATATATATATATATATATATATATATATATTTATTCAGAAATTATAAGATGGATATGTTATAATACCACTACAAAAGTAGCTATTTATTTCGACACTACTGGTGTCTTATCAGATGAAATGGATTAAGTATTATTAGCTCTGCTTTGTATTGAGCATTTTTTAAAAAATAGTGTTTCTTTGAATAAGGAATATTATTCCATCCATACGTACCCTATATATATATATCTATATATATAATTGTTTAATTACTTAGTTTTTGTTAATAATACAATTAGACCAGTACACAATTGTATTAAATGTGTTCAATACAATTATATTGTAGAACTGTTCAATATTCTTAATTTGTCAACGAGTTATTACGCGACCTATGTTTCTACCATGTGGTGTCTTCAGGCGATTTGCAATAAGTGATTTCACCGTTTTTTTTAATAACGCTCATGTAATGATGTTATTTTGTCGCAAAATATTTGACTGTGACTTGAAGAAAATTGGTGATTATGCTATTCTCAAACAAAAATGATTAATTGAATGAAAGAACAGAAATTATGAACAAGTGTAACCATACCATAAAATACCTATTAGGTTCATACAACGTTATAATTTCTTGTAATTTTAAAAACTGTGCTCAAAAAATCACCGTTACGTGAGCGTCCTTAAAAAAACAAAAACAAACAAAAAAAAACAAAAAACGGTAGCATTAGTTACTACAAATCACCTTAAAATACCACATGGTAGAAACTCTGGTCGAGTTATAACTCGTTTACAAATATGGAATAATATATATATATATATATATATATATATATATATATATACTGAGAGAGTTTGTGAATGATGTCTTTTGAAATACTTTTTGGAAGAACAGCCACACGTATTTAATTGTTTTACGTTAATAAACTTATTATCAGACCCGTAATATTGTCTAGTTTCATTGTTAGACCTAATTTATATAGTCGGACGGTATGTATAACCCTTCGTAAGGCAGCTACCCGAGGCATCCATCAACAAATCATAGAAAGATTGAAATAGGTATTCAATGAATAAAATAAAAATTATAAATTATTATAAAATATTAAATTATTTGTCCGAAAATTCTAACCTTAAAATATTTCTCTTCGGGCATCAATTTAATAACAAATCCTACTTATATAACAAATAACATCAATCTTATTACTAATATTGTTATGATTTTTGTTATATGTTTGCTCCGCAATATTCAGTAACCGGCCTATTTAGTCTCTCTCCCTGTTCCTCTCTTTCTATTTCTTTCGCTCTCTGTCTGTTTCTCTCTCTCTCTCTCTCTCTCTCTCTATATATATATATATATATATATATATATATATATAGTATATCGAGGCAGCAAATAATTTTCTAAACATATGGTGTTAAATATAAGAGACAATGAATGTCTATTATGTTTAATCATGAGCCGTTCTAAACGTCGTATTTTGACTTTAATTTCAGTTGAAAATAAAGACATAAATTCTCCAACATTTGGATAATTTTTTATTAATTATTATTTAACTAAGCTTTCGGCTCACATGAGCCATCTTTAGAGAGACTATTTAGAATTTAATACAATAGCATCCACCATCACCGACGATTTTATTTTGTGTTAACTTAAAACTCAGCTTGTCAACGGCAATAGTTACCAAAAATAATAAACACAGTTCTCAAATTATGTCAAATTATGTCGGATGAGTTCATCTTTGCTTCCTTGCCTTGTAAAATTTTGCAAAGTAATAATAACAAAAGTGCCATTCTATTTTCATTTGGTAATAAATACGAAAACTATGAAATACATCATTTCTTTTAAAAACTGTGGTGGCCTAATAATTATGGTCGGTAGTATATATATATATATATATAATAACAAATGACTAAATGTTTTAATAAATTACTAAGTTTCTTAACTTCTTTGATTTATTCCAGTCTTGGTACGCTAAAACGCTAAAACAATTTTGCGCATTATCGATTCTGCCGATTTATTAAGAGTATGGATTAGCTAAATTTTAAATCAGCTAAATATAAGATTATCGTTACCCAGCAGTTCAGATAAGTCAAGATGAGCCATAATTTTAAGGAAACTTTTCAGAAGAAAAACTTCCCTCTGTTCTGAGGTGACTTAGCAAATAAAACAACGACAATTCTATCATTGCGCTAATCCTCGATATCCGTATATTGACACTAAATATTTGGACTACTGTATGCATTCATATATATATATATATATATATATATATATATATATATATATATATATATATAATGTATCGAGGCAGCAGATAATTTTCGAATAATATACTGTTAAATATAAAAGACAATGAATGTCTGTTAAGTTTAATCATGAGCCGTTCTAAACATGGCATTTTGATTTAATTTTAGATGAAAATAACGAAAATAATAGTCCAGCATTTGTATATATTTTATCATGCTAACATCCAAATTTTGGAAAATTTTTGTCTTCATTTTCACCTGAAATTAAAGCTAAAATACGATGTTTAGAACGGCTCATGATTAAACATGATATACATTCATTGACTGTTAAATTTAACAGATGATAAATCTTTTAAAAAGAATAACAATAAGCAAACTTGAACTTCAGCGTCTGTCATTTCAGAGAAGTGTAAACAACTTTGTTTTTTATAACGTCAAACATGTTGGAATTTCTATCAGAAAAGTATATTTACGGCGAATTTTACTGCATTATTATTTTTAAATGAAACGTGCAACTGAAGCACACTGAATTCTTGTTGAGATTTACGGCTACTATGCTCTGTCGAAAACAACATGCAGAGATTAGCTTAGACTCTTTAAAATAACGATTTTGCTGTTGAAGATTAAAAACAAAAAACGCTCTGGTGCACCAAAAAAGTTTTAAGACAAAAAATTGGAGACATTGCTTCATGAATACTCATGTCAGTTACAAGCTGAACTTGCAGAATCATTAAAAGTTAATCACACAATACTTTCGAAATATTTGAGATGATTCAAAACCAAGACATTGGATGCCGTACGAGTTTAAGTCGAAAGACGTCGAACGTTGTCTTGTCACGTGTGAACAGATGCTTCAACCACAGAAAAGGAAATGTTTTTTGCACTGTATTGTGACCGACAATGAAAAGATGGCCCAAAGTTTCTGATCTGTATTTAGTGAGATTATAGTGAACAAAACAAGTTCTAGATTTAAAATTTCAAATGCTAAGCACTGACTCATTGATTTTGTTAGAAATAATTGGTTGGTTGGTTGTTTTGTTTTTATGGCATATCAACCTCGGCGGGTCATTTATAGCCAACTAAATGTTATGTATTTATTGCTGGTAATACCTTTTTCTTTCAACAATTTATTGTTGTCTTTATGTCTAGTAATTCTTTTCGAGTATCAAGATTCATTGGGATTTGTTTTTAAGGGCAGGGTCCCCAAGTTCTCCCTTTGTTATTTAACCCATAACTGGAGGGAAGGGACGGATTAATACCTTTCCCAAGGGTACCAGTGCTTAAGTGAATGCAGGGTATTCAACTGGAATTCGAACTCGGCTCATCGATTTCTCTTTCCGAGCCAATATCCACTGCACCACAACGCACATCCGTCACTAAACGCTGACAGCACCTGGTATTCCCAAGTGGTCACCCATCTAAATACTGACCAGGCTCAACGTTGCTTAACTTCGGTGATCGAGCGAGAACCGGTGTATTCAACGTGATATGGCCGTAAGCCATGTTATAAATGAACGAATTTTCTCGAATTTACAAACTTTGCTTAACACAAACAAAGCTCATCACACCTCGATGCGAAATGTTTTTCGGCCAATGAAAAACTAAGAAACATCTAAAAACAAAATAGAAACGCCAGAATCACATCCGGGAATGAATTATCAACTGACCTGTTCGGAGCCCAACAAACAAAATAAAAAACGGAGCAAGCTCGGCCGTTGCCAGAGACTAATTAACACGTCTCTTGACAAACGTCAAGCAATCGTTATTATTGTCTCTATCTTTCTCTCACCTCTCACCTTTCACCTCGTTCGTTTTCACCATTCACTACTAGCAATAACTTCAAAGACAATCCTACCCAACAATAAATGCTCATACATACATACATACGTTCCTGCCTACGTACACTTAAACACCTTCTTGCAATGACTACTACGATCTCTCGATACCCTTAACTTAACTTATTATGATCTCTTGATGCCTTACTACGATCTCTTGATACCCTTAACTTAACTTATTATGATCTCTTGCTACCCTTAACTTAACTTACTACGATTTCTTGATACCCTTAACTTGACTTACTACAATCTCTTGATACCCTTAACTTAACTTAACTTACTACGATCTCTTGATACCCTTAACTTAACTTACTACAATCTCTTGATACCCTTAACTTAACTTAACTTACTACGATCTCTTGATACCCTTAACTTAACTTACTACGATCTCTTGATACCCTTAACTTAACTTACTACGATCTCTTGATACCCTTAACTTAACTTACTACGATCTCTTGATACCCTTAACTTAACTTACTACAATCTCTTGATACCCTTAACTTAAATTACTACTATCTCTTGATACCCTTAACTTAACTTACTACGATCTCTTGATACCCTTAACTTAACTTACTACAATCTCTTGATACCCTTATCTTAACTTAACTTACTAGGATCTCTTGATACCCTTAACTTAACTTATTACGTTTTCTTGATACCCTTAACTTAACTTACTACGATCTCTTGATACCCTTAACTTAACTTACTACAATCTCTTGATACCCTTAACTTAACTTACTACGATCTCTTGATACACTTAACTTAACTTACTACAATCTCTTGATACCCTTATCTTAACTTACTACGATCTCTTGATACCCTTAACTTAACTTACTACGATGTCTTGATACCCTTAACTTACTACGATCTCTTGATACCCTTAACTTAACTTACTACAATCTCTTGATACCCTTAACTTAACTTACTACGTTTTCTTGATACCCTTAACTTAACTTACTACGATCTCTTGATACCCTTAACTTAACTTAATACTGTTTCTCATTGAACATTAAGTTCTACCAATTAATGTTATTTTTTTCTATTAATAAATTTCTATTCATACATACAAAGGATATATTTTTATTCTACCCCAAATTTACTTTCTGATAACCTTCTGATAATTCCAGATAAAACCTATAAGTGTTTGGAAGTTTGGTTATGTTTCACACAAGGCCAATTAAAAAAAACATTAACCATCTCCCTACTGCTTCAAGATTAGTTGGGTGTAGATTATTATGAGTTGTTCAGACCGTCCGAAACCATTACAGAAGATCGCTATTGACAACTATTGATGCGTTTGAACCGAGTATTTTAGAAAAAACGCCTGCTATAAGAGCAGAGACATGTTGCAAAATGTTGTGGTCCCAGAATAGGTCCGGAAGAAAAACACGAACTCGGGTATGAGTGAAATATATATATTTAATGTGCGGATGTGCGGATGTGTGCTATGGTGCAGTGGATATCGGCTCGGAACGAGAAATCGCGTAGCCGAGCTCGAATTCCAGTTGAATTCATTGCGTTCACTTACGCGCGTGCGCGCGCGCGCACACACACACCACATATATATATATATATATATATATATATATATATATATATGTATATATATATATAAGATGTCACACATACAATGTTGGTGTTACTCAAATACTGCTGGGGTCAATATAACAACTTATTAAGTATATATTAATAAAAATATATATTTCCTCACACCGGTAGCAGGACTCGAAGTTTCATTTAAAACGCAATAATCAGGTGCTGTGTAGAAAAATACGACACATAATTTGAATTTTAATGAAAATGTTTAGTTAACCAAATATTGGCGCATTGAATATTATCCGGTGATTACGGTTTTTTGTTTCAACAACATAATTTGTATTTAAATTAGACTCTTTCTTTTAGAACGCAATCTTCTTAAAGTATATGTTCTCTTGTCTTTTCTTCTCACTAGTCTTCCTTGAGGGTTATGCGTTGTGTTGCAGTGGATATCGACTCGGAGAGAGAAATCGAGGAGCCGAGTTCGAATGCCAGTTAAATACATTGCATTCACTTACGCGCAGATACTCTTGGGAAAAGTATTATTCCATCTCTTTCCTCTAGTTAAGGGTTAAATAACAGGACAGATTTGGTTCTATAGTCTTGGCTGGCAACCAGTCTACCGCAGAAAGCAATGGCAATCTACTGCAGGATAATCTTCTGCCCAATCAGTCATGTCTCTTTCAAGACATGATCGTCTAAGCGTGTATCACAAATAGCACTTAACTGACTGAATCCACTGAAAGACGCATTTCTGCTTTCCATCACCAGGGCTGATGCTAACCTACAGGAGAGTTTTTCGTTATGCCTTCCCAGGCTAACGTTCTCCGCTGACGTTAAGTGAAAAGATTATATTAAATTGAATCAATTCATGGGTCGTCTGCTAGGAACGTTTGTTTTCAGTATCGTGCGAGACAATTCCAGTAGACTGGTTGCCAACAAAGGCGATAGAACCCAATCTGTTCTGATATTCAGTTCTTTTATCCAAATCAGTCAGTTAAATGCCATACGTGATACACGCCTGGCCGAACATGTCTCGAAAGAGACATGATTGACTGGCAGATTTTTCCGCAGTGCGTTGCCTGTCCTATGTGTGTGCACGCACGGTAATTAAAAAAAAAACATTTTTCTGTATCTCATCAAGGTCGCCATCGGGTAATTGTATGTTAATTACAATTATTCTGAAGAGAAAGAAGGCGAGTATTTTTCTTGAATGTTATTATACTAAGTAATTACAGGAAACTGGTAAAATTTTGACGAGAGCCTCTTCCGTTTTGTATCCGAATATTTACCACAGCCGAAAATATTGACAGCACTGTAAAAGGAGACAGTCGTCCGTTGGTTAATCTTCATACGGTAGGGCAGTGCGGCTTTAAAAATAGAGGACGAATGCTTCTTGCCGACGACATTTTACAATATGCTCCGGTGCAACTGCGTTGTTTACATATATTGATGTGACAGTGCATGCGACACCAATGCCAGAGTGTATCTGGAAACTGGTTTTAAAATGGGACAATCAACATTCATAGTAGGCAGAGAAGCATTCTAAAAACAACTGCTATATTCTCCTCAATAGGTACGTGTCTGCAGTGTTGTGTCTGTTTCTACGGGAATGATAAGTAGTTATATATTAAACGACGAATACATTTATAGTTTCATTACATCTATCTATCTATCTATCTATCTATCTATCTATCTATCTATCTATCTATCTATCTGTTAATTATATTAATGTTCATATCTATCTATCTATCTATCTATCTATCTATCTATCTATCTATCTGTTAATTATATTAATGTTCATATCTATCTATCTATCTATCTATCTGTTAATTATATTGTTAATTATCATATCTATCTATCTATCTATCTATCTATCTATCTATCTATCTATCAGTTAAATATAATTCTGTTAATATCTATCTATCTATCTATCTATCTATCTATCTATCTATCTATCTATCTGTTAATTATATTAATGTTCTATCTATCTATCTATCTATCTATCTATCTATCTATCTATCTATCTATCTATCTAACAATAAATTATATTACTGTTCATATCTCTCTATCTATCAGTAAATCATATTACTGTCCAATATCTATCTGTCTATCTATCAGTCAAATATATTACTGTTCATATCTATCTATCTATCTATCTATCTATCTATCTATCTATCTATCTATCTATCTATCTATCTATCAGTTAAATATAATTCTGTTAATATCTATCTATCTATCTATCTATCTATCTATCTATCTATCTATCTATCTACCTATCTATCTATCTATCTATCTAATAGTTAATAAGTATATTGCCGTACATTTCTGTTTGTCTATCTATCTGATTATACATATTTAATAGTTTAATTATTGTTCATATCTATCTATCTATCTATCTATCTATCTATCTATCTATCTATCTATCTATCTATCTGTTAATTATATTAATGTTCATATCTATCTATCTATCTATCTATCTATCTATCTATCTATCTATCTATCTATCTATCTGTTAATTATATTAATGTTCATATCTATCTATCTATCTATCTATCTATCTATCTATCTATCTATCTATCTATCTAATCTAACAATAAATTATATTACTGTTCATATCTCTCTATCTATCAGTAAATCATATTACTGTCCAATATCTATCTGTCTATCTATCAGTCAAATATATTACCGTTCATATCTATCTATCTATCTATCTATCTATCTATCTATCTATCTATCTATCTATCTATCTATCTATCTATCTATCAGTTAAATATAATTCTGTTAATATCTATCTATCTATCTATCTATCTATCTATCTATCTATCTATCTATCTATCTATCTGTTAATTATATTAATGTTCATATCTATCTATCTATCTATCTATCTATCTATCTATCTATCTATCTATCTATCTATCTATCAGTTAAATATAATTCTGTTAATATCTATCTATCTATCTATCTATCTATCTATCTATCTATCTATCTATCTATCTATCTATCTATAAGTTAATAAGTATATTGCCGTACATTTCTGTTTGTCTATCTATCTGATTATACATATTTAATAGTTTAATTATTGTTCATATCTATCTATCTATCTATCTATCTATCTATCTATCTATCTATATAACAATAAATTATATTACTGTTCATATCTCTCTATCTATCAGTAAATCATATTACTGTCCAATATCTATCTGTCTATCTATCAGTCAAATATATTACTGTTCATATCTATCTATCTATCTATCTATCTATCTATCTATCTATCTATCTATCTATCTATCTATTCTATAATATCTTAATATCTATCTATCTATCTATCTATCTATCTATCTATCTATCTATCTATCTATCTATCTATCTGTTAATTATATTAATGTTCATATCTATCTATCTATCTATCTATCTATCTATCTATCTATCTATCTATCTATCTAACAATAAATTATATTACTGTTCATATCTCTCTATCTATCAGTAAATCATATTACTGTCCAATATCTATCTGTCTATCTATCAGTCAAATATATTACTGTTCATATCTATCTATCTATCTATCTATCTATCTATCTATCTATCTATCTATCTATCTATCTATCAGTTAAATATAATTCTGTTAATATCTATCTATCTATCTATCTATCTATCTATCTATCTATCTATCTATCTATCTATCTATCTATCATCTAATAGTTAATAAGTATATTGCCGTACATTTCTGTTTGTCTATCTATCTGATTATACATATTTAATAGTTTAATTATTGTTCATATCTATCTATCTATCTATCTATCTATCTATCTATCTATCTATGTATCTATCTATCTATCTATCTATCTATCTATCTATCTATCTATCTATCTATCTGTCAGTCTGTATGTACGCTAGCGTTTATTTGTCGGTTATTGATATGATTTATGTAAATTTGGTGGTTTGTTGATTTAAAATCTATATATAAAGAGCATTGACAATTCAGGCTACCAATATGTTTACCATTAGGCAACAGAATTACCGCTATCTATCTTTATATATATATATATATATATATATATATATATATGTGTGGTGTGTGTGTGTGTGTGTGTGTGTGTGTGTGTGTGTGTGTGTGTGTGTGTACGTATATACTTATGTGTGTGTACGTGTGTACGCATAGCTTTAGGTACAAAATATATATGAACTTCAATAAACCGTTTCATATGGGAATTTACATTTTATATGATATGGGCTGTTTATTTTGTATTATAATAATATTTATGTTCGAATAGTTTCATGCATGCAAATGTCTAAAGAAATATATGTTTGTAATTATGAATGTGATTATATGGAGTATATGAATTTACACAGATATACGCCTAGATACGAACACAAGATAGTGTACTGCCTGCAATATGCATACAGTAGATATATATATATATATATATATATAGATAGATAGATAGATAGATAGATAGGTAAAAAGATACAAGAATATTACATATAACTTCGAATTTTAATGGTTATTTATAGACGCGTAAAAAGATCTATCATCGAATTATGTCTAATTTTCTATATAGACGCTAATATGTCTGTGTGTGTATGTGAGAGAGAGAGAGAGAGATTTAGATAAAATGTGTACAATATTATGATTGTTTGACGCGAAATTCGGTTAATTTTCTGTTCCGATATATCTATTCTAGACTGATTTCTATGTTTAAACTCTATATATATATATATATATATATATATATATATATATATACATATATATATATATTAAGAAATAAATTTACCCGATATTTTTTTACTGCCCGCTATATTAACATTTTAATAATACAAAGCCATCCGCAGACAGATCTATTACGCAGCTTATCAGTACGGTTAGACTCCGATTGCTTTTAACCCAGGATTGAAACCCGACCAAAGTGTCGTCAGTAGGCGGTTCTACCTCTGGGCCATGGTCCAAATGAATAAAGAATGAACCAGTTATTTGCAACGTTCAAAACATTAAAACCAGTGCTCAATATAAAAATAGAACAATGAATATTTATTATCTAAACTTATTTATAAATGAAACTGTGTGTGTGTGTGTGTGTGTGTGTATCCGTTACCTATAGACTCCGAAACGGCTGAACCGATCTTCTTGAAAATTTACACAGTTGTACTATAAGCGTCTGCGAGTGTTCTTAGCTAGGTTTTAAGTCGAGGTACCCCCAATAAATATCGAAAATCGATAATCAAAAAAATCGGGTTATCGAAGAAGTGGTCCGATTTTAATCATATTTGATGCACTCATAGACAAAGACATAAACGATATTCAGAAGTTTCAAGGTTGCAGTTCTTACAATAGTGCAGAAAATCGATAATATATATACATATAAAAGGCAAGATGTTTGTGTGTGTGTCTGTTTATCTGACTGTATATCTGTATTTTTTCAGAACTTTTATTTTAGTTTATGCTTCGGGTTTGGCTCTAAGTAGGTAAAATTGCAGTTTTTAGTCTCAGCCATGATACCATTTACTCAGAGGACGTATTTAAGCTACAACATTCAGTTTACGACGAAAACTCTTATTTGATATCGATACCAGGAAATCGTCCATTCATTTTCCTTTCAGTCTACGGTTTTGCTTTAACTGGAAACAACTATTGCTTTTTAGTCTTTCGTGCCAACGTCCAAAGAGTCTGAGCTCCATGACCGTGGATTAGTTTTAAAGCTTTACTTACACCCGAGCAACGCCGGGCTATACTGCTAGTAAATTATACTTTAGAACATGTACAAACTACTAGAAAATTGTATAAAATTTGAACTACCTGATGAGACATTACTCCTTCAATGTCGAAAAAAAATCTACATTTTGTAGTAGATTGTAGTTTGTACATATATGTTCTAAAATAATATATATATCTATATATATATATATATATATATATATATATGGAAGTCACTCAGGTTTGAAATATTATAAAACATTATTTTTTCTTTATATGTGCGTGTGTATGCGCCTGTGTGTGTGTGTGTGTGTGTGTGTGTGTGTGTGTGTGTGTATAGTGTATCGAGGCAAAAGATAATTTTCTAAACATATACTGTTAAATATGAAAGACAATGATTTTCTGTTATTTTAAATCATTAGCCGTTCTAAACATCGTATTTTGATTTAATTTCAGGTGAAAATCTTTGATGATAGATGTTTTAATGTTAACGTCCTTGTAACCTCTCTGAAGATGACTCGTGTGACCCGAAAAACGAGAACCAACATAATAAAAATTATCCAAATGTTGGAGAATTTTTGTCTTTATTTTCACCTGAAATTATAGCCAAATACCATGTTTAGAACGGCTCATGAATAAACATAATAGACATTTATTGTCTCTCATATTTAACAGTCTATATATCTATATATATATATATATATATATATATATATATATATTATGTGCTCTATATACGTACATATATACATATACTTATATATTTCTGTAGCAGCTTTCTCTCAACGAACTCTCCCTCCATCATTATGTGATATTTCTTCCCTCCGTATGCCATCTATCCGTTTATATTGTTTTTTTTGTTGTTTTTTTTTTTTACTAATGGTAAGAATATTGTGTGGCGTCTTTTCATAATTCCTGTTTACATTTTCACAATGTTGTTTTTGAATTCATCACTCTAATTTGTAATCTTTTAACCTTCAAGTTGTCGGCCTTATCATCTCCAGTCTTTACAAACGACAACGTCATGGCTTACGGTCATGGCACGTTGAAACACCGTTTCTCGAGTGATCAACAAAGTTAAGCGACGTAGAGCCTGGTCAGTAAATAGATTTGTGATCGCTTAGAAAATACAAGATGTTGCAAAACTTGATGTTTCATGTCGCGGAATTGGAAATCGAAGTCAGAAATCTCAATTGCAGGCGAATATTTTTTTATTTACTTATACATAAATACTCTTTGGTAAGACATCAATCCACGTTTTCTCCATCTCATGTATGGTTTAATGAGTACGGTTATATCAGTCAGTCATTATTATACCTCAAAAGATCTTACACTCTAAAATATTTTGTAAATTTAAATAACATGTTAACATAAAGAAACACAAGAATAATATTAAGCCGCCAGTGTATTGGGCAAACTAAAGATGCTGCACTTATTCAAAATGCAATAGAAATAAATCTGATACAAGTTAAGGAGCATAGGCATTAAAATGACAAATGTAAAATTCGTCATTTATATATAAAGATGCCTTTCCATTTGAGAGAAAATGTGGCGCAAGACCTTTTTAATGTCGGTAATCGAGCCATATAGATCGTGCAAATATTGACTGTCTATCTTTCTCCAGACGAGACTAGGTTACTCTTCGTCTAAAGGCAGAGAGTCCGACAATGTCAGAATTGTGTCTGAGCGACGTTAATCACTTGACAGCAATATGACCCCAATGTACACACACACACACACACACACACACACATATATATATATATATATATATATATATATATATATATACACACACTACCGGCCAGTCTAAAAAAATGATGTATTTCATACTATTTTTAGTATTTATTGCCAAGTGGATAATTCTAAATGAAAATAGAATGGTTCTTTTGTTATTATTACTTCGCAAAGTTTTACAAGGCATCCAAGAAGCCTTTGCTTAGGCCAACCAATAAGAAGAAAAGACTAGCATGGGGAAGAGAGCACAAAAACTAGACACTAGAACAGTTCATCTGATGCACATGTTATTGTGCAGTAGTAAAAAATAACCATTATATTAGAATTTTCCACTTGGCAATAAATACTACAAATTAGTATGAAAAACATATTTTCTTTTAAAAGACTGGGGTCATCTAATAATTATGTCCGGTTGTGGGTATATATATATATATATATATATATATATATATATATATATATATATATATCACGCGTCATTCGGAGAGTCGTTAATCCATCTCTTCTCGTTCCAGCTATGGGGTGAATAGTAGGAAAGATTGGGTTCTATATGATAGAGTGCTGGTTGCATAGACGGAAAGGAAACTAGATCTTCTACAGAAGGTAGCTGATAAAATTTGAAAAGAAAAGACTACGAATAAACTGCAACAAAACCGAATGAATGGTCATTAGCAAAGCGAAGAACGCGTTCCAGAAGCTGAGTAAAGTATTAAGACACAGGAAAATTTTACTAGAAACAAAGAAGAGGGTACTTGATTGCTATGTGTTGTCAGTTCTTCAATATGTCAGTGAATGCTGGAGAATATCTTCAAAGATGAAGGAAAAACTTGAAGCAACTGAAATGTGGTTCTACAGAAGGATGCTGCGAATATAATGAACCGAGCATGTAAGCGATGAGAAAGCGTGCTAAGAGCCACCATGGATAGGGAGACTAGAAGGGCCATGATCGGCTGCGTTCTGAAAGTACAAGGCACATAGAATTTAAAGAAATTTACAAGTTCAACAGAGAGATGCTGAGGATACCATGTACTGAACATGTTAGCAACGAGGAGGTTTGGGAGAGGATGGAAACGAAAATGCTTAACATCAGAATAAGACAGCTGAAGTTTCTGATGTTAACCAGGATGTGCGTTGTGGTGCAGTGGATATTGGTGTGCTGAATTCGAATTCCAGGTGAATTCCTTGCATTCACTTACGTGCAAATACCCTTGGGAAATGTATTAATCCGTCTCTTTCCTTCAGTTATGGGTTAAATAACTGGACAGATTGGGTTCTATAGCTTTGGCTGGTAACCAGTCTATTGCAGAAAAAATGGCAATCTACTGTTGGATAATCTTCTGCCCAGTCAGTCATGTCTCTTTCGAGACACGATCGCCCAAGCGTGTATCCCGTATGGCACTTAACTGACAGACTGAATATAATAGTTAGAAGCATAATCAAAGTTTCTGCTGGGCATAAAGTGAGGGATTATTTTTATTTTTATTTGAAGTAATAAACTGTCCCCCTATTATTTACTACTTAATAATATAATACATCTCTTCCCCCTCAGCCTATGAGTCAAATAATAGGACTGATTGGGTTTTATAACCTTGAATGGCAACCAGTCTATCTATTCTGCCCAGTCAATCATGTCTCTTTCGGGACATGATCGCCCAAGCGTGTCTGGCACTTAACCAATTGACTGAAATATCTGAGACATATAATGAGTAAGAAAGGCTATATTAATATGATATTGTGTTGTCACGCCGAATTTTAGTCGTTGATGTTAGAACACATTCGAACTCTTCAAATTTATCGCCAGATATAATATGCTTATATTTCCGATTAGAGTCCACTTCACACTATCTCTTGAGAAAGAAATTTAAGGTTAATTATTCAAGTAAATGAGCATTTTAAACAATAAATCCTTTTTATTATCATAAAGTCAAAAATGCTTCGCATGCAACAAAACTATACCATGCAGTGTACGGTGAAGGTTCTTTAGTTGAACTGTGCTGGTTGGGATTGTAGTCATACTAACGAAGAACCTACTACATATAAAGTACAAATCAAGACATTGATTGAGAATAAGCTACACTACACAACGCTGAGATTATTGGAAACACAACATTTATTAAAATCCTTTAATAGAAATAATTAGTCATTCAATTAGTCAGATAATATAGTAAATATTATTAAATCTGAAAAAAAAGATTTTAAAGAATTTAGATAGAACTATTGCTACAAATAATATTTTACAATCTTGCAATTTTATGTCCATTCAACAGCTGTCCAGTGAAGGAAAATGTAGTTCTACCAAAATAGTCTGTCAAGCCAGCATCTTCCCCTTAATTAACAAAAATAATTATCAAATTTACATTGAAATGTCGGCAAAAGCATTTAAACAACGTTACTAATTCCATAAATACGACTTTTACAACACGAATCTAAAATTCCAGGACTCCTTTTTCCGAAGATTTTAAGAAATGAAAAAGAGGAATTACACCCTACATAAAAAAACAAAAAATAATTTTTTTTTTCTAGTCGCTTTTTTTATATTTGATATTTGCATGTTCTCCAATGATTCTTTTTGTTTGGATAAATCTATATCATTCATTTTTTGTGAAGAATATTTCGCCTGAAGAGCGGTCTGTAAGTGCTCCGCGAAGTAAGCTATTACCAGTGGATTTGTAAAAGCATACAATTATATATATATATATATATATATATATATATATATATATATATATATATATATATAATCAAAATAATAAAATTATTTTAAAAATGTACTGATTTGATATGGATATACACTACCGGCCATAATTATTAGGCCATCCCAGTTTTTCCTTTTAAGAATTGATGTGTTTCATGCTATTTTTAGTATTTATTGCCGACTGGAGAATTCTAAATGAAAACTGAATGGTTCTTTTTTTAATATTACTTTTGCAAAATTTTACAAGGCAAGGAAGCAAAGATGAACTTGTCCGAATCACCCTAATTTTCTTTCTTGAAACTGCAATAAAGGTAATTATTAAATATTTATAAATTCATTGGATGCAAATGTTGTTCTGCATTATTAACAAAAGAACCAATTTAATTTTTATTTACAATTATTCATTGGCAGGAAACACTAAAAAATTGAATGAAATACATCAATTTTTCAAAACGCTTGGGTGGTCTAATAATAATTATGGCCGGTAGTGTATATCGATTGATATACATCAGGCATGAACACATCATACCTCAACACAAAGTGAAGTACGAGTACTCAAATAGCTACGATGTTTAGGCACAACGTAAGTGATATTAATCTTTTGGATCGCATTTCTATCTGTGGCTGGCTGCATAAATACAAGGTAACCAAAAATTTCTGTCCGTTTTATTATTAGTCATTGAATGAAGTTGAAATGCGCGTAGCAACTATTTTCATCTTCGGAAAGCCGGAAGTAGGAACATCAGACGTTATAGAAAAACACGCGCACCGTGCCCGGCCATTAATTATAAGCCGGACAGATGTGAGAAGAATGGAAGCGTCTAGAGATCTCGTTCGAGGCTGTTTTCTTTACGACTTGAAAGTGGGCTTATCAGCAGCTTCATCAAGTCACCGCATATGTCAAGCGTTTGGGGATAGTGCTGTGAATGAACATACTGCAAGGCGTTGGTTTCGAAAATTCTAGCCAAGAGATTTCTCTCTCTATGATGAGCCTCGCAGTGGACGACCACAGGTCTTGAATGACGGAGTCCTGAAGGCGGCCATTGAAGAGGACAGTAGTCTAACATGTGGTGAACTTGCAAGACAGTTCAAAGTTTCCGATGAAACAGTTAGACTTCAAGCTGTTGGAGGTTCACAAGAGACAACGAGTGCCAGCCTGGGTATCGCTGTTTTCTCGCCACCGTGCCGCATTCTTATTCAATCGAGTACTTACCAGTGATGAAAAGTGGGTTTTGTATGAAACTCCAAAGCGTTCCACGCATTGGTTGTCTTCTCAGGATGTTGTCCCTCACACCGCAAGACCACCTATGCACCAACGCATGATTATGTTTTGTGTCTGACTGACATGTCCTCAAGTGGTTCATTGTAAACTGCTACCAACTGGCCAAATGGTCACTGGAGACCTATACTAGCAGCAATTGAAACGTGTACAACAGACATTGAGACAGAAGAAGCCGACACTGGTGAATCGCAAAGGTGTGCTTTTCCTCCATGACAACGCCAGGCCGCATATCGCGCGAGTGGTCAGGGATACCATACAGTAACTTGGGTGAGAGACTTTGTGCCATCCACCTTATTCACCTGACCTTGCACCATCCGATTACCACATCTTCCCCTCCCTGGATAATCATCTCCGTGGGAAATCCTTCACCAATGAAGCCGACTTGCGCAAAGCCCTCACGAACTTCTTTGCGTAAAAATTCCCCGAGTTCTATGACAAGGGCATTGAACAGCTGGAGACAATTTGGCAGAAGGTGCTTTCATACCGATGGCGATTACTTCGAAGATAAAATATACGTTACACATACAGTGAAACGTTTTCTTTTTTTCCTTTAAAACGGACAGAACTTTTTTGGTTACTTGTACAATGAAAATGCATTGATTGCTAAGCAACTTGTGACGGCTCATTAGAAATGGATTGTTTACAACAATTTTCCTACAAGAATATCTTAGAGAAATCGCCATGAATAAATATTCAGTTAAGTGCCATACGTGAAACACGATTGGGCGATCATGTCTCCAAAGAGACATGACTGACTGGGCAGGTGTTACTTTGTAGGAATTAGCTGTTTTGTCCGATTTCATGAATACTTTATCAGTTGTTATAATTTCTTTCACCACTTTTCCAAGGTGTTGTTGGAAATCATTTCTTCGTTGTGAAATGTTGTATTGCTTAGTATATCCAGAAAATCATTCTCGAAGGCGCTTAACTTTTTTAGCGTATGGGGCTGTTTTTTTTTCCTTTTAAGCCCATATACTTCTTGTTCTTCAGGGGTTTCTTCCTTGTGTAAAAAGATATGTGCCTTCTAACCCATTCGCCAAAATTAAATCCTCTGTTTTGCATAATAATTTTATGAAGTATTCCCTTGTGTCTCAATGTACTTTTAATTCATAATTATATGATTATATAGTACATATATATATATATAGTACACACACACACACACACATATATATATATATATATATATATATATATAATGAAATAAAAAATATATATTATATATGTATATAAATATACATATAATGAAATGAAAAATTATATGATATCTATATATATATATAAATATTCAGTTAAGTGCCATACGTGAAACACGCTTAGGCGATCATGTCTCGAAAGAGACATGACTAACTAGGCAGAAGATTATCCCGCAGTAGGTTGCTATTGCTTTCTGCGGTAGATTGGTTGCCAGCCTAGGCTATAGAACTCAATCTGTCCTGTTATATAACCCATAACTAGAAAGAGGCGATGGATTAATACCTTTCCCAAGGGTATTTGCGCGTAAGTGAATGCTTTGAATTCAACTGGAATTTGAACTCTGCTCCCCGAATTCTCGTTCCGAGCCGATATCCAATGCACCACAACGCAGATCCAGCAACCCAAAAAACAAGTCTTCATCCTTAGAGAGTCAGGCGATGCATCTACTGAGATTGAAAAGGAATCCTGTACTATGAGATTCTGCCAAGTATCATGTCAATTGCTTCTGAAAAATACTGCTTGCAACTGTACAAATTATATACAGCAATTCAAGAAAATTACCCAGAATTGGCGATCAGGAAAAATGTTGTTTTCCATCAGAATGATGGTAGACCTCATGTTTACTTAGCGACACGGAAAAATTGTTGCGGCGCTGGCTGGGATGTGTTAACCCACCAGCCAGATTCACTAGACATTGTTTCTTCAGCTTTTCATTTGTTCAGGTTCTTGAAAAGTAATCTCAATGGTAAAAAAAATAACTCCTTTGTATGACATAAAAAAACACCTTGACGACAACTGTGACAAGAAACCACCGACATTCTGGGAAGACGAAATATTCAAGTTGAATGAAAAATGGAGAAATATCGAACAACAAAACGGCCCATATTCAGTTGAATAAATATTTAATGGCATAATTTGGTTTCTTTTTTTTTTTTTTTTTTTATAAGAATTTCACCCCGAGCAAAGCATGTCACTGCCACTACTGTGCAGGGGGCTACGTAGAGTGGAGAAAGGCTGGTTAAATATAGGAAATAACAGAGGGTGGGTGATAGGCGGGTGAGGATACCGAGAATGAGGGTTGGGTAGATGAGAGTGTTGTGAGAATAGTTGGGAGTTAGTGTGATAGGAGGTGTCTATTGACCCTACATTTAAACACCTGGAGATTGTAACTGTCGGGAAAGCAGACTTGTGGAAGGGAGTTCCACAGGCGGGAAGCGCAAGAAAAGAAGCTGTTGGAGTGGAATTTACGGTTACATCTTATTTGTTTAACTGTAAAAGGGTGGGATCTAGTTGCTAATCTAGTATCTCGTGTAAATTCGTGCTTAGGCGGCACCAGTGATCTAAGCTCATCGGAGCAGAAGCCATGAAAGTACTTGTAGAAGAGGCACAGGGAAGCTACATCACGCCGGTGTGAGAGCGGCTGCAGCCTTCGGGTTTGAATTTCTTTTAAAAGTTGGCATGAACTTTCCAGGCATCCCAATAGTTCTCCAAATTTATATGCTTGTCTGAGACTCTGCCTTCAGGCGGAGAGAAACTCTGCCCTTCGGCATAATCTCGTCTGGGGTAATTAGAGAAGAGCCCGACCGCATGCATGTGGTGTCTAACGGAAATATTTAGCAGAGCATAAGCCCTCGACCCCCCTCATCAGTCAAAATAAGCCTTCTGTCATAATCCGCATGGGAAGGGTCGGATAAATATTGGGTCCACTAAAATTAATGCGTGAAGAAATGCAAATGTCGACTTAAAAGTAAATTCAGCAATATCCAAGAAATATATATATATATATATATATATATATATATATCCAGGTAAAGAATACCAACGTTTTACGATTTTGAATACCCTGGCATTTATTTTTTATAAACATTGCTCAATACAGTAAATAGTGTACGAGATAGAATCTAGTCACCAGGCAATGTTGTATGTTGAGTTGTGAAAATGATTTACATTTAAATACAAAAAATCATAGCGATTTATGTATGTGAGAATATATGAAATTTACGTGTGTTCCTTTTTATTAATCAGAATAAAGTTTAATTTTGAAATTTGGCCAGTAGTTTCAGGGGAATACATGCTTATTTTATTCCTTTCTTTTAGCGTACTGTAGTCTTTAGGTGTTACTAATTAACTGTTTTGTCCGATTTCATGAAGACTTTATCAGTTGTTATAATTTCTTTCACCACTTTTCCAAGGTGTTGTTGGAAATCATTTCTTCGTTGTGAAATGCTGTATTGCTTATTATATCCAGAAAATCATGCTCGAAGGCGCTTAACTTTTTTAGTGTATGGGGCTGTTTTTTTTCCTTTTAAGCCCATATACTTCTTGTTCTTTAGGGGTTTCTTCCTTGTGTAAAAAGATATGTGCCTTCTAACCCATTCGCCAAAATTAAATCCTCTGTTTTGCATAATAATTTTATGAAGTATTCCCTTGTGTCTCAATGTACTTTTAATTCATAATTATATGATTATATAGTACATATATATATATAGTACACAGACACACACATACACACACATACACACACACACACACACACACACACACACACATATATATATATATAGATATATATAATGAAATAAAAATTATATGATATATATATATATTTATATATATATAATGAAATAAAAAATTATATGATATATATATATATATATATATAATGAAATAAAGAACTATATATATATATATATATATATATATATATATATATATATATTGTAATTGTTGTCACAATGTTTTATAAAAGCATAGTATCACTACACAAAAATTTTCGCATTTTGGAGCTACGTTGGCTCCTCATTTGGTGATAAGTTGAAATGAAAAATATATTGTGAAAACGATTATTTTTGGTAATATATGTAAGTGAATGTGGTGGGAGTTTAGGACGATTTATCCGGCAGTTTGTATCCATAGTGATACAGCCTTGGGTTAAGAGAGGGGTGCGGAGTAGCTTAGTTTTGGACAGGTCACATTTTAGTTTTGTCTGGGTAGTTCTTATATTGGGATGTAAGGCTTTTTAATTAAAGGTAGATACTTTTTATTTTACTACTATCTATGAGTGGAAGGAATGAAGTTGCTATTAATGTTGTGTGAGTTTATTTTCGTATATTTATACGATGTTCGTTTTTTTTTATTTTGAACGAAAATTAATTATAATCTTAACATTTTTCAGACCCTGTTTTGGATGGAAAATGATAAATTAAGAAAAGAAAATGAAAATGACTGCCAAAGCTCGACAAGATTCTTGTCTATATGCATTGTTACATTTTAAAAAAAATGGTAACTCGTACAGTGAGACTATTCAGAGGACCCTAGATGTTATGCCGGAATTTGTAATCGGCGGCCACAATTTGAATAAGGTACGCAGACGATTCAGTGCTGATTGCAGACACAGAAAGGAAACTTCAAGATTTCCTACAGAAGACAGCTGAAGAGATTGACAAAAAAAAAACACCAAATAAACTGCAAGAAAACCGAATGCATGGTCATCAGCATAAAGAGCAAACCAAAATGCCAAATACAGTTGGGAGATATTAAATCAAGCAGGGATTAAAAATTATATACCTGGAAAGTGTTGTAACAGAAGACGGAAAGTGGGACACAGAGATTTGAAGGCGAATTGACATGGCGAATGACGCGTTCCAGAAGCTGAGTAAAGTATTGAGTGACAGGAAACTTTCACTAGAAACAAAGAAAAGAGTACTAGATTGCTTCGTGATGTCAGTTTTTCAATATGACAGTGAATTCTGGACAATATTCTCAAAAATGAAAGAAAAACTGAAAACAGTTAAAATATGGTTCTACAGAAGGATGCTACGAATATCATGGATCAAGAATTGTGAGCAATGATGAAGGATGAAAACAAGAAGGAAATTAATATTGAGCATCAGGAAGAGAAACTGAAGTTCCTGGGACATGCATTGAGGAAGGAGGGCTTGGAGAACCTGATACTAACAGGCCAGATAATGGGAAAAAGAGAAAGAGGAAAGCAGCGGATAACATATTTGACGGGCCTGATCAGGTGAATGACAGAACAGGGGTTGCGTGGTGCTACAGAGAAATGTGTGCTCAGGGTCACCCGGGATAGGGAGACGTGGAAGGCCATGATCGCCTACGTCCTGAAAAGACAAGACACATAGAAGAAGAAGAATGTTACTACCTCAACTTATCTCACCTCGCCAGCGTTCCTTTCTGTTGAAAATCTGATTCACATTTTCCTTCCTTTTTTACATTTTCTTCTTTCCCCTTTTTCTTATTATCTCTTTTTTCCTTCTTTTTTCTTTTTTCGCTACTTTTATTTCAATTGTTTTACACATACACACATTCAAACAAATAATTGTATTTTCCAAGTTTTTTATAAACATTTCACCCCAAGCAAATCAGGACTGCAACCAGTTCGCAGGGGGTTACATAAGAGGCGAATGATGAGAAAGAGGAACACGTTACAGTGGGTATCAGAGAAAAATTAAGAGAAGAATGAAAACACTGATGTGAAGAGAGCTGCATGAGAGTAGATTGGAAAAGAAAAGAATATGACAGTAGGGTTGTCAGGAAAAGGATTGCAAGGCAAAGGGATAAGAGATGGCAAATGACATTGCATTTAAATTCCTGGAGATTGTAGCTGTAAGGGAAGCAATTATACGGAAGGGAATTCCACTGGCGTGAAGTGCGAAAAAAGAAACTGTGGGATTAGAAGTTGCAGTTACATCTGATTGGTTTAACGATAAAACGGTGGGACCTAGTCGCTAGTCTATTAGTTCGAGTAAATTCATGCAGAGAGAGTACCAGGGAGCTAAGATCATCGGAGCAGAAAGCGTAAAAGCATTTGTAAATGAAGCAAAGAGTAGCCAACTTACATCAGTGTGAATGTGACTAGAGATGAGTTACCAGCCTGGGATCAAATACATTGCAGATTCTCCATTAGATTTTGTCAAAAACCCTCAGATGAATAACAGAGGCATCCGACTAGATTTGACAGCAGTATTCACTAAAGTGGTGAATGGTAAATTTATATTTTATGTTCATTGATTTATGTGCAAGATGGATTCAGACGGAAAAAAAAATCTTCCTGGCCCTACACAGTGAACCGACCTTCATAGCAGCAGATGGACTTAATGTAGATATTCCATTTGAGGTCGGCTGATAGAGATAGGCCGTGTTGGAGCAGAGTTTTTTTTTATCAGGGAGCCTTGCCTGATCCATGATGATGTGGGGTAGAAGCGATTCTCTATGGTGGTTAATGGATAGAAGCTTCGTTTTGAAAGCATTGCAATTTATGAGCCCAGCCTTAAAATTTACGAGATTCAAAATAATGATTATGCTTGCCGATGACGCACGGTTATTTTCACTTATTGAAATAGCTATACGATCTTGGAAATTTTGAAGTTTTTACTTGTAATATATGTATTGTCCCTGTAAATAAATAATTTTAATGACATTGTGCTCTTTGGCTGGATCAGCTTTAATATTTAGCTTTTAATAAAGTGTCTTCTTTGGGTTTTGACTATTAATCCGCTTTCATTTGAATTTATATATATATATATATATATATATATATATATATATATATATATGTTTTGTTTAAAGATTATTTTTATCGATATTCGTATTTAAGTAGATATTCTGTTTTTAATTAAACAGTATTATATATTTATATCTACTTGCTTGATTAAGATTTTTATTATGAAAATGTGTGTCATTCGGCAGGATTCGAACTTGCGACCCCTATCCACATAGGGGTAGCTACTATGTGATCTGGCACCTCTTAGACCTCTCGATCACGAATGATCATTAGTCTAAACGAGGTTTTAATCAAGCCTATATCACACAGTTTTCAATTTATCGCAATAACCATATCTGCTCTCAAATGTATCGTATTTGTTGACATTACGATGCAGATTGTTTACATTTGTTCCGTAAAACATCTAAAATTTAAGATGGTTGCTAGATTACGTCACAGAAATCAAATCACATGTGTCAAACGCGACCAAATAGAAAAAAATATGAGCCTTTATGTTGAATTTTTATTTCGACGTTTTAAAAATACATTTGGTCAACAAAAAATGTAATTTTGAAACAAAAGAAATATTAAAAAAATAATTTCTGAACTGAGAGCGTAATAGTTTTTATATTTCTACATTATAAATATTCTTACAAAATTTTTGAAATGAGAGAGTAACAGTTTTTATATTTCTAATTTCAGTAAAACAAAATAAATAATTTTTATTTTTATGTTTAATTCATTTAGCCAACAAAAAATGTAAACATTTTCCCCCTGTAATTTTGAAACATAAACAAACGCAATGATGTTTACAATGACACACAAAACATGAAATCTCGTTTACGTAAAACAAAAGAAAATAGATATTTTTAATGGAATGTTTTAACAATTTTTTAACAATAATTTTTTATATAAAATCTTTTCTGTATAACCGGGTCCTACTACTAACATTCTGAGTTACACGGGCAACGCCGGGCTATAATGCAAGTAGTTATATACGAGCGCATGTATATATATATATATATATATCGTAGTGTATATATATATATATATATATATATATATATATATATATAATAATAATAATAAAACTGACTCTGTACGTATCTAGATCCCAAAATTTTACAAAAGCAAACCTTCAGGACCACAAATAACCGGCAGAATCTAAGTCCGTTACCGTCCGTCGCTATAAAGCGTTGGACAAGAGGGGAAAAAAAAAAGAAAACCTCTTTTAAAAACGAGAAGTATAAACATAGTACAGCGTTATCCACCTATGTATGGGACATAAAAACCAAAACAAAAAGAGACCCCATTTTGAAATGGGAAATAATAAAAACGTGCCCTAACTATAATAAAGACAATAAATTTTGTAGGTTATGTGATGAGGAGAAGCTAGCAATAGCTAAATTTGAACCTGCCAACAAGCTTATTAACGCGAAAACTGAAATACTGAATAGGTGCAGATTTCATAAGGCAAAATTTATTGCTTAGTGTCTATAGCCATACTGTGTCTCCGAAATTTAATTTTTTTTTTCCTCCGAACCTCCCCTTCCCCAGTTGGGTATGCTGGTTGGTTAGTCTTTGCTCGGTGTGTCTATTTATTTGGTTAATCCCTGGTCTGCCGTTGCCCTGACGAGCCGTTGTGCGAAACCGCGGTAGGTCTTGGCGATCTTGTGATTTTTTCACGTGTATATATATACACTACGGCCCATAATTATTAGGCTATATATTATTATTCATACTATTTTTTAGTATTTATTGCCAAGTAAATAAGTAAAAATAGAATGGATCGTTTGTTAATACTGCATAATGGCATGTGCATCAAATGAATTTATAAATGTTTAATAATGACCTATATTGCAGTTTCATCAATGAACGAATGAAGAAAATTTAGGGTGATTCTAACGAGTTCATCTTTGCTTCCTTGACTTGTAAAATTTTGCTCAGTAATAATAAAAAGAACCATTCTATTTTCATTTAGAATTATCCACTTGGCAATAAATACTAAAAATAGTCTGAAGTACATCGTTTCATTTTAAAAAAAATGGAGTGGCCTTACAATTATGGTCAGTAGGATATATATATTATATTAAGCTCTATAATGCTCATTATACTGAGCACTGTTTGTAATAAAATAAATGCCAGAGCGCTCAAAACATAAAAATAACCTTGAGTCCTCTTCACTTGGGATTATATATATATATATATATATATATATATATATACGCACCGCTCATTCGATAATGAACTGGAGTACTCTAACTATTGGGCATGTTTATACGCGCTAAAAAGCCTGCTTTCTTCTACTTCGTGGCCTAGGGGTAGAATCGCCGACTGACGGGAATTCGGTCGGGTTTCAATCTTGGGTTAGGAAGCGACCGGAGTCTAAACCGTACTGATGAGCTGTAATATAGCGAAACAGATCTGTCTGCGGATGACTATAGTATTTACGCTCTCACACCCTGATTGAGCACTCTGGAGGAGTGGTAGACTTTGTAAACAGTAGCTACTCCGGCATTTATGCACCGCTCATTCGATAATGAATTGGAGTACTCTAGCTATTGTATAGCTATTGGGCGTGTTTATAAGCGCTAAAAAGCCAGCCTTCTTCTACTGGACGCTCGTGGCCTAGGAGTAGGATCGCCGACTAACGCCAATGCGGTCGGGTTTCAGTCCTGGATTAGGAAGTGACTGGAGTCTAAGCCGTAATGATGAGCTGTAATATAGTGAAACAGGTCAGTCTGCGGATGACTATAGTATATAGCTACATAATATATAAGTTTATTGATTAAACAATGCTATATCCTATTAAAAAATACCTAAAGGAGATTTAATTTCGATATGTAGATATATTTTACTTCGAATCTCACCTGGAACTCATGTGGTATTGAAGATACCACAAGAGCATTCATGTATACGCGTTAAACGTTCTTAAAAATTTTGGTTTGGTCTTGTATATTTATTCCTTTAACCAGCCACAAAGGAAAAATTCACAGTGCGTTACGTCGCTTATATATAATAAAGGAAGTTACTTTTCAATTAATCTATCTATCTGTTTATCTATCTATCTATCTATCTATCTATCTATCTATCTATCTATCTATATATTAGAACTAGTCTTGTATTTTTTCGATAACTTTTGTTAAATTATGGGTCGCACTATTTTTCCTTTGCATTATGAGAAGCCTTGGGGTACCTTATTTGTTTGTCTCTCTCACTCTCTCTCTCTCTCTTTCTTTCTTCTCTCTCTTTCTTTATGTCTATCTTTGAGCGTCTAGAATATTTTATATTGACACATTGCTTAAAGTTTCAAGCCTGAAGACTGTGTTTAAACATGGAACAGACAGTTGCCACAGGTTGTTGACCTCAAAGTTCACTTTTATATGTAAATGTGCTGTTTCCCTGATATTGGACACTTTAACACGTAAATATAACATACCTAAGAACAGTATTTTTATTTTTCGCTCTCTTTCTTTCTCTCTCTCTCTTTCTCACACACAGACACACACACATACGTATATGTATGCGTATATATGTATATATATATATATATATATATATATATATATATATATATATATATATACATACACGAGTTGAATATATGGATTGAAATCCGATAAAATCATGGAATAAATAAAGAACACGCAAGAAAAGAGTCTTTAGCCTAACATGTTTCAATTTAGTATTTTTCGTGAGAGATTTCTTTAGAAGAAACGAATTAAAAATTATTTTCTTAAACTACAAAAAACAAATATTTTTTTTAATAATCGTGTCGCCCCAAACAAGGCATTTTACTGCGACTGTTGTGCAGGGGGTGACATAGGAAGAATGTTATTAGAAGGAATGAGAAGTTGCAAGGAGTGTCAGGAAGAGAGTAGGAGAAGGAAAAGAATACCGATGAGAGTGGGGTGGACAAAGTAAGAACATGAGAGAGAGGATGAAAGTTAGTGAGACAGGAGATGACTATTGACTTTACATTTAAATTCTTGGAGATTGTAACTGTCGGGGAAGCAAGTATTCGGAAGGAAATTCCACAGACGGGAAGTGCGAGAAAAGAAACTGTTGGAGTAGAATTTGCGTTTACGATTTATTGGTTTCACATTAAAAGGGTGCGACCTAGTTGCTAATCTTCTGGCACGAGGAAATTCATATATAGAGGGTACCAGTGAGCTAAGATCATCGGATGAGAAGCTGTGAAAGTATTTGCAGAAGAGACATAAGAAAGCCACACTGCGTCGGTGAGAAAGCGACTGTCTCCTAGCTGCCAAGTCGGGATCGATCACATTACATATTGTCCGTTGTATTTGGTCGAGGACATCTAAGTGGATATCAGGAGCACACGACCAGATATAGCAGCAATATTCAATGCACGGGCAGATGGTAGATTTGTATATGTGCAGGATTGTTTCGGACGGAAAAAACTTCCTGGCCCAACACAGAGAACAGACTTTCTTAGCAGCGGATTTAGCTATGGATTCTATATATTTATTCCTCTTGAGGTTTGATGTGAGAGTTAATCCGAAGAGACGCAGTGTTTTACTTTCAGGGAGAAAAACCTGATCCATGTTAATGGGCGGAAGGAACGATTGTCTGTGGTAGTTATTAGATAGCAGCTTCGTTTTGGAAGCATTAAATTTAATGAGCCATTTCAAGCTCGGCAGTGAGGTTTGCTTTGTCAGCCTCGGTAGATTTTTGATCGAGACGAGAGTAAACCGTAGTGTCGTCAGCATATATGCCCACTAAGAATATTATTACATCAGGGAGATCGTTAATATAGATAAGGAAAAGCGTGGGACCTAGAATAGAGCCTTGAGGGATACCCGCATTCACGTGATAGTATTGGAAGGCGTCTCTGTTCAATACTACCCTCATTTTACGTTTTGAAATGAAAGACTGGATTAGGTCAAACAATTGTCCCGTTATACCATAGCCCTGCAGCTTGCATAAAAGACCAGCATGTCAGACTCTGTCGAACGCTTTGGAGATGGGCAACAGTTCGGGCTTCGCCGTTTTTGTCGAGGGCCTAGTGTATATACTCAGTGATGGTCGTGAGTATATCAGCAGTAGACCTGGTGAAGCGGAAGCCATACTGTTCGTCCGAGAAGAGTCTGTGGGCTGCGAGGTGTTGTACCACCTCGGCGTTGATGATGACTTCTAACACTTTACCAAATATCGGTAGGAGGCTGATAGGGCGATAATTAGCGGAGTCAGAGGGTTCTCCAATGTTTTTATATATAGGAACCACGGAGGAGGATTTCCAGCAGGCAGGAAAACAAGAAGCAGAAAGGCAGTAGTTATAGAGTTTGGAGAAAACAGAAGAGAGTTCAGGAGCACATTTCTTTACGACAATGATGGGTATTCTGTCACCACCGCTCGTATTATGTGGGTCAAGTAGAGAATCCGCGAGCGAAGCACTCAGCCTTGTCTTTTGAAGGGGTGAGGACCTCAAATTCGTTGATTAGATGGGGGATTGAGGGCTTACTGCTGTTCAGTAATCTTTGGAGCCGAACTTACGGGATGCTATGTGTTGGTCCATTCTGGCTGCAAACATCAGCTTAGCTCCTTTAAGGACCTTCTTGCATTCACTGCGAGTCGTGGCAAAAAAGTGCCTGTTATGGTCTGACGCGTGACTCCGGTAAGGCCGAAAGAATTGATTTCGGTGGTCGATGGCAGCTGAACAGGCAGTTCAGAGTTTCCGAGAGGGCAGGGTTGCTTGACATTGCAAGAGTCAGGGGTGAAGGTAAAGCACAGATCTAGTAGTGAGTCGTGCCCTTTAAGGTCATTACAAAAATGCGTGGGGAACTCCACCACCTGCGTAAGGGACTGAGTGATAGAAAAATTTATAGTGTGTACACCAGAATTTTTGTCTTTATTTTTAACTGAAATTAAAGTCAAAATACGACGTTTAGAACGGCTCATGATTAAACATAATAGACATTCATTGTTTCTTATATTTAACTGTATATGTTTACAAAATTATCTGCTGCCTCTATACACTAAAAATATATATTCATACACATTTCACACACACACATATATATACATATATATATATATATAGAGAGAGAGAGATAGAGAAAGAGAGTGAGACATAGATAGATAGATAGATAGATAGATAGATAGATAGATAGAAACCGTTTAGACAACTGAAATTGTCACGCGTAGTATTTGTTATATAATTAAACATGCTGTATAGCCTGGCGTTGTTCGGGGTTTTAGTGGTTATGTTGAAATAGCAAGGTCAAATGTTTATTCAAAAGGCTCAAGTATGAGTTTGCCGTTACGGGTAAATTAAAAAAATGTGAAGATGTATTTATTTTTGTTGTATTTCGATGAAATAAACGACCACAAAAAGCAAAATTTTCCATTAATTTTTGCCGCACCTTTTGTGTGAATTGAAGTTAATGTTCGCAGATAAAAGTATTCCACCTTGATCTCCCAGTGACTCGATTTTGGCTGAGTTTGGGTAAAGCGTCTTGGTGAAATGCATAAAAGTTCGCAAAAGACCACCTTAAACTATGTTTGTCGTTGATTTTCGACAAACCCTGTAAGTAGATTATGACATTTTTTGTGTACATCAAAGCTTCAAACCTTGATCTACAAGTTACCCGATTTTGGTTGAATTCGCATAAGGCGCCTCGATGGAGAAGAGTTCGTAAATTCTAAGCGTTTCGGTGATTTCTGTCGTACCCTATGAATCGATTCGAAAAATATTTGCGTACATCAAAGGTTCATGTCACGATCAAGAAGTGACCCAATTTTGGTTGAAATTGGATTTCGGTTTTCAGAGGAATGGAGACACAAAAAGAGAAAATAAAACTAATTTACATTCCATTTTAGCACCGGCTGCATTTTGATTTGATATCTTGCTGTGGGGTCTCCCCTTTTTCACAATAATAGACTCTTCTAAAGTATGCATATACTACTGCCATAGAGGCATACGTCAGATAATGAACGATACCGTAAGATACCGAGATTTCCTGGAGAATACAGCGTTAGTAGTTCATCGTAGCTCTGAGCTCCACTCAGCCTTCAGATTTTTACAAAGCACCCGTCAGCTTCCGACGTGGACTTACTAAACATACTACGGCTTCACTTCAGAGACTTGTATATATACTTCATACTAACCCGTATTTCTGGATTACTAACCTGCATTCAAGTTTGGATAATTTAAGTTAATATACTTATTTTTCTCTCTACAATTCTGATTGATGTTCATTTATTTTGTACTGTTCACATTCACGGAATTGGCAGCACACACACACACACACACACACACACACACACATATATATATATATATATATATATATATATATATATTCTTTTTATTCTTATTTTTATTTTCATTCTGAAAGACGGACGTTGCTGAGGATATTTAAAATCTCTCTTAGGGATTTTATGTCGAAATGTTCATTCAACATTTTTGAATTTTGAAAATTTATTTTATATATATAATTTTCTTTCAGGAACGAGGCGTTCATGGTTCTCCAATATTTCCTCTTTTAGTTGCAGGAATTAGTACATGACTACTTGTTACTTCTCTTTATATTTATTTTACCATCCTTTGACTGAAACTCGTCAAGCATTTTCTTCAGTTTACGTTGTAACAACAGAAATTATGTTCCTTGATCTGTTAAGCACAAGGCCCTCAGTTTGTGTTCCCAGATGGAAAGAGATAAAATAGTAATAATTAACTCTTGATAAGATGCGCTTCATTTTTAGATATTTGAATGCCTTCTTCTTCTTCTGACTTACCGCCTATCACGTTGAATACACCTGTTCACGCGCGATCACCGAAGTTAAGCAACGTTGAGCCTGGTCAGTACTTAGATGGGTGACCGCTTGGGAATACAAGGTGCTGTAAGCGTATAGTGACGGATGTGCGTTGTGGTGCAGTGGATATCGGCTTGGAAAGAGAAATCGGTTAGCCGAGTTCGAATTCCAGTTGAATACCCTGCATTCACTTAAGCACTGATACCCTTTGTAAAGGTATTAATCCGTCCATTCCCTCCAGTTATGGGTTAAATAACTAGGGTAGGACTTGGGGACCCTGCTCTTAAAAACAAATCCCAATGAATCGTGAAAAGAAAAACGTTGTAAAAATAAAATAACCTTACCCAAAAATCACTGGTTATGACCTTAAAATGACCCCATAAGGATTGATAGGTCGTTAAGCCTCAAAAACAAACAAAATCTTCTTCTTCGAACCATAAACCTTCAGGAGTTGGGCGATAATAGATCGCCAATTTTTCATATCATATATCATATCAATTTTTCATATCCATATACACTGGCTTTATCGTTACGATGCATGCGTTTTCTCTGGAATTCATGCCTTCAGTACATGTGAGAGTTACATTCTCCAAGTTATGTGAGGATAACTTGATTGGACAGGTTAAGTCAAATATGACAGTAGAAAAGATTCTTCAATTTACCATTTGTCATACATATAAATAGTAATTTTCTAAGCGTAGCTTAGATGTGAAACAAGGCCAAAAATATGGGGTAATCAATGACAATAGAACACGTTACTCAGTCATAATTTTTTTTGCGAGACAAAGCTTACACCATGCAGAAGTGCGCTGTCACACACACACACACATTTGATACATTATAAAGAACAATTTAATACATCATCTAATGTGATTATGAATTATAATTTAATTCGACGAGTGAATACGCACATCTCTTCAGCCCACAATCTTTTCTTTATGTAAAAATTATATATATATATATATATATATATATATATATATAAACGAGATTATAATTATACTCGTCTTAAAAAACTTCCTCGAAAACTTTCGGATGAAGGGGAAAATGGTTGCAAAAAAAGAAAAAAAGCTTAGGGCATGAAAGTCAGTCAAATGTGTTCGGACCGAAATCAGCATGAAACCCAAAGAAAAAAACCCGACACGAGTAAACATCTAACAGAAAGTGCTCAATACAAAAGTAGAGCAAACTAAATAGCACCTAATGAGCCAGACGAACCTACCTAGGTTTCACCTAAACGGATCGTCATATATATATATATATATATATATTATTTTTCAATTGTCAGTTCAGTACTTCTCTCATATTATGATTTACTGATGTATTATTGCCGCTTAAACGTAACTATAATTTACCTTACAACTAACTATATTGTTATAATTCCCCAAAGAGTTCATTTCTCGATCTTAGGTAAATTTTATATATATATATATATATATATATATATATATATATATATATTATTTTTGTATATTAACAAATTCATTTTCGTTATACCCACTACTAAAATATTATTACTTTTTTCTATCTTTCCTTTTATTTCTGTGGTAGATTTTAACGTAATTTAATTTGATCTCACTATCTTGTTTAAAACGTAAATTTTTGAAAAAAATTTGCCATAGCTGAATAATATGTCATTATTTCTATTTTTTAAAAATTTCTTCTTTCAATTTTCTTTCTTTTTATTTTTTCGTATGCATCTGTCCTTTTCTTTCCACCCCCCGGGGTTAACAATTGTCACGTCTGCTTATCCCACACACGTTTTCTTTTTTACTCTCTTCTTTCTTTTTCTTCTTTTTTTCCCCTCCACTCTCCCGTGTAAATTTTCCCCTATCTCCCTCTTTTTCATTTTTCTTTTACCCATCATTTTTCGCTCTCCTTTCCTCAACTTACATCCCTGTGACATTCTTCTTTTTTTTTTATTTCTTTGCACATATGAAATATTTAAATGTCCTTTTCAAAGAAATCTCTCCTTGTTTTACGCTATCGACGCTATCCTCTGAAACAGCGATTAGACGCCTGTTTCTAACATTATTTTCCTTCTCTTTTTTAACTTCAACTATTCTTCTTTATTTCTTTTTAACTCCCACTATTATTTCTTTTTTTTTCCTTTGTCTTCTTTTGAATTAAACTTACAGATTATGAACGATTTTTTGAATTTTTCCATAATATATAGATCGCTGACTACGCGAACTTACTTCGTAGATATTACATATGCAATATTTGAAGATTTATTTGATATATATTTTTAGAATACGCAGGTCAGCAGGCGAAAAAATATATATTTGAATAAATAAACAGAGTGTCGTCTCAAAAGTGAGCAGAGGCTAAAAATAATGTTTTTAGTGATAAAAAATTTGGAAGCTTGATAAATAAACATCAAATACTTTAGAAAACTACTTATAATTATATAAGAGAGTGGATATATATATATATATATATATATACAATACCGGCCATAATTATAAGGCGACCAAAGTTTATTTCAAAAAAGGATGTATTTCATACTATATTTTGGTATTTATTGCCAAGTGAGTAATTGTAATGAAAATAGAATGCTTCTTTTGTTAATATTGCATAATAATATATGCATCAAGTAGATTTATAAATATTTAATAATTACCTATATTGAAAATATGAAGAAAATATGAAAGAAAATTTAGGGTGATTCAGACGAGTTCATCTTGCTTCCTTGTCTTGTAAAATCTGGCAAAGTAATAATAACAAAAAAAACATTCTATTTTCATTTAGAATTCTCCGCTTGGCAATAAATATTAAAAATAGTATGAAATATATGATTTCTTTAAAAAAAAACACTGGGGTTGCCTAATAATTATGGCCGGTAGTGTGTATGTGCGTTTGTGTTGGCATATATATATATTGTGTTGGTATATATATATATATTTATATATTTATATTGTGTTGGTATATATATATATATATATATATATATATATATATATTGTATTTAGTATATATATATATATATATATATATATATATATATATATATACGATTAATTCAAAGATGTTGATATATTTGCTCTGTAATATTTTATTACATGGAGCTCTCTTCCTGTATCATTTTTTAATATTAAAATAAAATTTTTAATATTAATTTGGATCGGGTTTTTGGAATTTACCTTCCTGCTTTTTTGCCTTGGATTGAAGTATCTGAATTAATATATATATATATATATATATATATATATATATATATATATATATATATATACAATTTAAGCAGACGCAACTATTATTTATGTAGAAAATGAAATGCAACTTCCCTAAATGTTAAACATTAAAAGAAATAAAATTTATTAATTTTCTTTTAAAGTTTTCCAGCATTTAACCGGTTTAAAGATTTACCCATATTTCGAACAATAATAGGTGCTTCCACCTGGAGTATAACTGGACCTGGGAAAAACAACATTTGAATATATATTATGTGTAAGATTGCATCAAATTTTCTTTAAATTAAATATTATTAAAACAACTGAGAATTTAGAGTCGAGAAATAGATGAAAATTTTTAATTACTAACAATCCTTCTCGGAGAAGGATTACATTATGTCAAAAATAGTCTGAAATTTATTTCCGAAGAAAAGTACAAAGTATTTTGTCCAAGAATTCGAATTTTTTAAGGCATCGTTAGGAGAAAATAGGTAAATCTATTAAAATTCTTGACTGGTATAGGAACGCGATATTTTTTTTCTGTTAAGAAGCTACCTGAAGTACGTGATGGAAAACCCGTGGAGTACATTTTAACATTTAAAGATCGTAAAGTTAATTAGTGTTTTGATTTTAAGCAAATAGTGTGTCCCCTTGTTTTTTTTTGTTTTTTAATTAAGAATATGGATTCTACAGTTAAAATTGTTTTTATTTATTGATGTATTTTTTTTTTTTTTTTGCTGTTGTATGAATATTGCTCCAAGGGCATGATAAATATGTATTCATTTTATGATTTGCTTGCACTTTGGTAGCATTAATTCTGCTTATAAATGTCTCTCTCTACCTTTCTGTCTCTCTCTAAGTATATATATATATAAGCAGAATAAATGCTACCAAAATGCAAGCAAATCATAAAATGAATACATATTTATCATGCCCTTGGAGCAATATATATATATATATATATATATATATATATATATATATATATATAAACTTATTTATAAATGGAACTTTGGGTGTGTCCGTTACCTATAGACTCCGAGACGGCTGAACCAATTTTCTTAAAAATTTACACAGTTGTACTATAAGCGTCTGCGAGTGTTCGTAGCTAGGTTTTGTGTCGAGGTACACCCGATAAATATCAAAAATCGATAATCGAAAAAATCGTGTTATAGAAGGATTGGTCCGATTGTAATCAAATTTGATACTCTCATAGACAAAGACATAAGAAACGATATTCAGAAGTTTCAAGGTTGCAGTTCTTACAATAGTGCAGAAATTTTGATATCAATACCAGGAAATCAAAATTTGACTTAAATCTATTCATTTTTCTTTCAGTCTACAGTTTCGCTTTAACTGGAAACAACTATTGCTTTTTAGTCTTTCGTGCCAACGTCCAAAGAGTCTCCAGGACCATGGATTAGTTTTAAAGCTTTCATTACACCCGAGCAACGCCGCGCTATACTGCTAGTATATATATATATGTCAAGTGGACATTGATATCAACACTCTGCAGGGCCAGTTTATTTCATTTTAGCAACTGTCCGGGCATATGTTTGTTTTTTGCTCGTCTATTTAGATATACAAGCCAGTGATACATTCTGGGTAGTTTGTTGTGTTTTTCTAGTGGGTACTTTGGTGAACGGTAATGGCTATGTTTGGAATTATTCTAGTGTACATTGGGTAGACATAAATATGGATTAGGATGCAGTTTTTTTTTTATATTTATGTTTGTAAACATGTATTTTCATAAATATTGATTGTTTTATTGTTGGTTCTTATTACGTTTATTTGTATTTATGTGTGCTTTCGTGGCTTGCTATTATTTTATCGTTTACTCAATTTGTTTACTGTTTTATTTGTTTGGAGAGATTTATTTAATTTCTCATTACATTTATTTATTTTTAATTATTCTTGTTCCTTCATCACGAACGCACCAATAAATGTAAGTATGACGATCCAATAAACCAGGTGAATGTTGTTGTTAGCGTTTAAAATTTGCTTTAGCAATGATAAGCTGAGACGTGGAAGAGTAAAGATCATTAAACTAATGCCATAAAAATATTTATTGAAAAAGCAGAAGAAATGGACGTTACTCCGGTGGAATAATGACAGAAGCCGAGATGCTAAGATCTTCTTCTATGTGCCCTGTCCCTTCAGGACGTAAGCGATCATGGTTCTCCACGTCTCCCTAGCCTTCTGGCTCTTAGTATGTTTGCTCCTGTTACACCTCGCAACACCCGTTCTGTTATCCGCCAGCTCAGGTCCTGTAAATAAGTTATCCGCTGCCTTCCACTGTCTCTTTTTCCTTCTATCTGCCAGTCAGTATCAGGTTCTCCAAGCTCTCCTTTCTTATTGCATGTCCCAGGAACTTCAGTTGTCTCTTCCTGATGCTCAGTATTAATTTCCTTTTTGTCGCCATTCTTTCCAGCACCTCATCGTTGGTTGCATGCTCAGTCCACGATATCCGCAGCATCCTTCTGTAGAACCACATTTCCGTTGCTTCAATTTTTGTCTTCATTTTCGATGATATTGTCCAGCATTCACTGCCGTATTGAAGAACTGACATCACATAGCAATCCAGCCCTCTTTTCTTTGTTTCTAGTGAAATTTTCCTGCGTGTTTGTACTTTACTCAGCTTCTGATTCGCATCCTTTGCCATGCCAATTCGCCTTCGGATCTCTGTGTCGCACTTTCTATCTCCTGTTAGAACACTTCTTAGGTATTTAAATTTTAACCTTTTTTCCCATTATTCTTTGTATTTTGTCAAGAACATCATGATATATAGAAGGAACATAAAACCAGATGTAGTAGCCTTGTGAACATGTTTTACTAGTTTTGTAATTGCTATAATGGAGGGTCCTGTGCATGACGGCAAAGTGCATCCGGCAGCAAGGCCTCTGATTGGGAGGTTGTTAGGAGCATGGGACCAATTCTTAATTGTTGTTGTTCTCAGCTCCACCCTGACCCGGAGATGTAGCACCTGTTAGGGTCCCAGGTATGGGCAAATAGTTAACCCCCCAAACTGGAGTCAAAACACTATGAATGTATAAAAATTGACTTTTAAAAAAAATATTCATAACAATACATTTTTGAAGAAAAACTTTTACCTTAACATACTTTTGATGGAAAAAATTCATCTCAGACAAACATTTTTGAATACGAAACAAGAACACATTATCAGTTTTCTAAAATAAAAGATAAAAACAAAAAAATTTCATTAAAATCTAACTAAATCAATCTTCTCACTATAACCGAACATTAAAAAAACAGAAAAAGCCTTAAAACAACACCTTTTTGGCATTAAATATCCCACAGAGGTTGATATGTCGTTAAACAAAACTGAAACTTAAACTTATAATAGGATATCCTAACACCCACCGACTATTGATTCGCCGAAGAAATTAAGAAGTATCGAAGTAAGGAAGTAGGAAAAGATTCGACTTCCGCTCCCATCGACTTCCGCTCCCATCCGTCTTGACTTAGCATTTTATGAACTTTCTGTTACTTATACTTTTCCATACAATAAACTCTGTTATTTGTTTATCTTTTACATGTGTAAATCTTTCCACTTGGAATTTACCTTGTTATTTATATCGTTATCTATCTAAACTTATTTATAATTGGAACTTTGTCTCTCTGTGTGTGTGTGTGTGTGTGTGTGTGTGCGTTTCCGTTACCTATAGACTCCGAAACGGCTGAACCGATTTTCTTGAAATTTTACACAGTTGTACTATAAGCATCTGCGAGTGTTCTTAGCTAGGTTTTGTGTCGAGGTACCCCCGATAAATATCGAAAATCGATAATCGGGAAAATCGGATTATATATAAATTTCATAGATTCATCCACGGAAGAAGGTTTACTTTACAAACGGATCATTGACCATTGCTAGCAATTTACGTGATCAAAAAGGCCTACGACCCATACAGCTAATAGGTTACAATGATGAGGAACCATCGTAGTGAATATTATAATAGAACATCCTATCACCCTCGACTGTTGGTTCGCCGAAGAGATTAAGTGGTATCGACGTAAGGAAGTAGGAGATGATTCGACTTCCGCTCCCATTCCGTCTTGACTTAGCATTTTATGAACTCTCTGCTATTTTTACTGTTCCGTACAATGAATTCTGTTATTTGTTTACCCCTTACGCGTTGTGTAAATATTTCCACTTAGAATTTACCTTGTTATTCATATTGTTTCCGCGATATAACAGTAATAGAGTTGGTGTTCCGGTTAAACAACACAGAATCTTTACTTTCAGTACTGAAACATTTTATTCACTCCAATATTTCGTCAATTTTATCGTGTCTGTTTCAGACACCAGAGGCCGCGTTTGAAATATCGTATTTATATTCTGCCTGTAGTGAGTTGGAGACTTCTTATCCTACATTAGAATATCGATTATATATCAGTTTTTTCAACATCTACGTTCCTACTCTTGCAGTAGTTGATGCAAGTGTAGGGCTACGTACTTCTGCATTCAATGGCCGGTAGTAAATTTACAATGTCCCTTTAGCGAGTGACGATGCAAATAAGTTCAGTTACTGCTTAGTTAATTAGTAAAGCCCTGACACCGAAAGATGATGGAACTCACTGTAGTATTTCATTAAGTGGGTCTTACTTTTTTTTTTAAATGTTTCACCCCAAGCAAGGCAGTAACGCCACTGATGTGCAGGGGGCTACATAAGAGTAAAAAATTAGATAGGAAGAGAGTAAAGAGAAAGACGAACCAGTTACAGGGTTTGTCAGAGAAAGGAGCAAGAGAAGGATGGGAATACAGGTGTAATGACAGTTGCAAAGGTAAAGAGAAAGGAAAAGATATACAGGGTGATTTAGAAAGTACTGGAGTCAAGTGGCTAAGAGATGGGTATTGACATTGCATTTAAACGAGTAAACACCTGTAGTAGGGGCACCCTTGACTTAAGTTCGTAGGAGCAGAAGCCATGAAAATTTTTTTTATTCTCTAAGACTGATCTGTACACATGCCTTTTTTTGTATTGTCGAATTTGTTTCATTTGCAGAGTTATTGGTAGCTCATGCTATCTAGCTTCCTTAGTCGTTACTTAAACAAAATATCCTATAAGTTGGAATAGCACAAAGAAAGGGATTTACGAATTAAACAAAATAAATAAACGCATCACATAGATAGTTCCAACCGCAAAAATTAAAATGAATGGTACATCCGAAGGCGTATTGGCATCGCCCAAGATGCATTCAAAATGCTGAGTAGAATATTGAGAGTCAGGAAGAACATTCGCTGTAAACATAGCAGAGTGTATAAGATTGTTATGCGATGTCTTTTTTTTTCAATACGTCAATGAATTCTGGAATATCTTCTTAAATATGAAGGAGAGACTTGAATCAAGCAAAAAGTGGTTCTACTGAAGAATACTGAGTATTACATGGACCGAATATGTGAGCAAAAACGAAGTTTTGAAGAGGATGAAAACGAAAAGTAAACAAACACTTCACACTAGGAAAAGAGTTGAAGTTCTTGGAACATGTAATGAGAAAGGAGGGCTGGTAGAATGTCTCAGGTCAGATACAGGGAAACACAGTGGGAAACAACGCATATCATACTTAACAGGCTTGAGCAGCTGAATGCCAGAGCGTGGTTTGGGAGAGGTAACAGGAGAAAGCGTGTAAATATTTATAACTGATAGAGAGATTTTTTATTTTTATTTTTATAATCGTATCACCCCAAGCAAGTCATTATACTGCCACTGTTGTGCAGCGGGGTTACATTAGAGGAAAGTTATAAGAAGTGACAGAATACAGGGTGGGGTGGTCAGGAAGCGAGTAGGAGAGGGATGAGAATACTGCAGAAATGAGTTGAGAAAGAGGATGCAAGTTAGTGAGATAGGAGATGACTATTGATTTTACATTTAAATTCTTGGAGATTGTAACTTTCGGGGAAGAAAGGAAATGGAAGGAATCTCCACAGGTGGGAAGTGCGAGAAAAGAAGCTGCCGTAGTAGAAGAATGTGTTTATATCTTATTGGTTTCACAGTAAAAGGGGTGGAACTTAGTTGCTAATCTTATGGCTCGAGTAAATTCGTATATAAATGGCACCAGTGAGATAAGTTCATCAGCAGACAAGCCGTGAAAGTACCTGTAGAGAAGACACAGGGAAGCCACACTGCGCCGGTGAGAAAGTGACTATATCCGAGCTGCCGTACGGATGGATCACAATACAGATTCTCCGTTGAATTTTGTCAAGGACTCCTAGGTGGATAGCAGGAGCATCCAAACAGATATCGCAGCAGTATTCAATGCACGGGCGGATGGTAGATTTGTATATATGCAGGATTGTTTCAGCCGGGAAAAACTTTCTGGCCCTGCACAGCGAGAAAAGAAGCTATTGGAGTAGAATTTACGGTTATATCTTATCTGTTTCACTGTAAAAGGGTGGGACCTTGTTGCTAATCTAGTATCTCGTGTAAATTCGTACCTAGGTGGCACCAATGATCTCAGTTCATCGGAGCAGAAGCCATGAAAGTATTTATAAAAGAGGCACAGGGAAGCCACGTCACGCCGGTGAGAGAGTGGTTGCAGCCTGTCTGAAGCCCTTTGTCAAGAAGCCCGAGTAGAGTAGCAGGGGCACCCGACCAGATGTGGCAGCAGTATTCAATACAGGGGCGGATGGTAGATTTATATATGTGCAGAAAAGATTCAGACGGGAAAAACTTCCGGGCCCTGCACAGAGAACCGTCTTTCATAGCGGCGGATTTAGCAATGGATTCGATATAGTCATTCCATTTGAGGTCTGCCGTGAGTGTAAGGCCAAGTAGGCATAATGTTTTACTCTCTGGGAGGCAAGCCTGTTCCATGCTAATGGGAGGTAGATGCGATTGTCTATGGTGGTTAATTGATATCAGCTTCGTTTTAGAAGCATTGAAATTAACGAGCCATTTCCTACCCCAGTCCACTACGGATTGGAGGTCCTTTTCAATTGTGGTGTCCTCGGCGTACATGTCTACTTGGGATCTAATGGCATCGGGGAGATCATTAATGTAGATCAGAAAGAGCGTGGGACGTAGGATAGAGCCTTGAGGGACGCCCGCGTTCGTCTGGTAGTTTTGGGAGGCATGTCCATTTAATACTACCTTTAACGTGCGATTAGAGAGGAATGACTGGATTAGATCAAACAAGTGTCCAGTTGTACCGTTGCTCCGGAGTTTGCATAAAAGGCCAGCATGCCAGACTCTGTCGAACGCTTTGGAGATATCCAAAGCAACGGTTCGGTCTTCGCGATTCTTGTCGAGAGCCTGGTATATGTACTCGGTAATGGTCGTTAGCATATCAGCAGTGGACCTGGTGAAGCGGAAACCGTACTGTTTGTCCGAGAGAAGCCTGTGGGCCATGAGGTTTTGAATCACCTCGGCGTTGATAATGGCTTCGACAACTTTGCCGAAAATCGGAAGGAGGCTGATAGGGCGGTAATTTGTGGAGTCCGAGGATTCGCCAGTATTCTTAAATATAGGAACTACAGAGGAGGACTTCCAACAGGCAGGAAAGCAGGAAGCAGATAGGCAGAAGTTATAGAGTTTAGAGAGGACAGAGGAGAGTTCTTGGGCACATTTCTTCAGAAGAGTTCTGGGGCACATTATTTAGAAACACGGCGGGATTTTAATTTTATATTTTAATTTAGTAGCAACTTGCGGTATTGTGCGAGACTAACCTTAACACAATCTATTGTGTGTTCAATTTTCTGATAATCTGTATTATATCTATTCTTGTTTTAAAACATATTTTTATGAAGTTTGGCTTCAGTTTACAAGTAAACCTTATTTTGTTAAATTTAGAGTTGATGGACACTCGGTGTGGAGCCAAGTTTCTGTACAATAATGGCTTGCTAGATCAGTTTATTGACAGATGATCCTAGGCAATGTGCCCAAATCGATTGCGTTATTTTGGAAAGAGTAAGAAAAAAATAGGCCAATCAGCTTGAGGAGATTGATTAATATTCAGACATCCATAATCCGTTCAAATATAATCCTTCTTCAAGGAAAACAAGAGTAGCCTGTTAGAAACACCTACCTTGTAAATTCGTGTATCAGCCGTTCCAAATATAAATCGACCTCTTTATTTTATATATAAGAAATTAGGTGAAAATATCAGATCTCTTGTATAAACCAAAGCAGCTAATCAAGACATTATGTTCAGGTGGCGGTAATTTGTAAATTCGTACGAGTAGAGAATATTTTTTCATGAAGTTTTAATATATCGACATGAATTTTTTGAAAGTGTAATTTGATTATAGTTTTGGCTTCGCAACTAATACAATGATTTGTTTTTACAATATTATAAAGTTGCCAAACGTTTTTCAAATTTTTGTTTACTTCATTTAGCAGACGACTTTCGAATGTAACATAATTTTATTTAATATACAAATCGAATAGAAAGCGTGCCTGAAGAAAAACAAATTAGCAATAAATGTTATAAGTACGTTCGACTTTCTAGTGAAATATTCTCATTGAATCTTACTGACATATTTGGTCTCGTGCATCGGCCATGTTGTTAGATATATTTCACAAAATCCAAAGAATAAATGCAATGCTGTCGGTTCTGAACTGTGCATATCGACCTCAGTCAATATTTCACCGCCACAGCCTTTCTTACCGTTGCACATTTTATAACAATTTTCGTGTTCCTTTCTTTTTCATGCAGAGATTTTACGAAATTAAAAGCAGTACAAGATTGGCAGTTAGGTCCCAGCAAATTATGGTTGAAACGGCTAGATATAATATGCTAAAAGTTTCTCTCTCGCATTTCACGCTTCTGAAACACACTTCTTGTTTCTTGGTTTCGAATCAATTTTGATATTAATTTGTCTCAAAACTTTGTAAACACTTGCGAAATAGGTCTATCTATCCGAGCAGAATCGAGACAAGCGATGGGTTCAGAAAGAGCAAGAAACACTGTCGGTGCCAAAACAAGATCGATTCGGCAAGAAAGTTCATGTTGTGCGTTTGGTAGAACTTTGAAGGAATCGTGTATTTTGAGTTGGTTCGGAATGGTCGTGCCATCAGTGCCGAACTTTACTGTCAGCAACTTGAGCGGGTCTACGAAAAGTTGAAGCAAAAGTACCCGGCTCAGATCAACCAAAAGCGCGCTTTGATGCAGAAGAAAAATGCCAAGCCATACACCGCCAGGAAGACCAAAGACAAGTTTGAAGAGCTGGACGGCGTTGAGGTTCTGCCACATCCAGCCTACAGTCTTGACTGTGCTCCATCAGATTACAGCCTTTCCGCTCAATGCAACAATTTCCGAAGGGCCGCCGATTCGACTCGTTTAATGAAGTCGAGGAAGCATGTCAAGAATTCTTTGATTTGAAGCCGGCTGAATGGTACTTTGCCCAGATCCGAAAACTTGCAGATGGATGGCAGAAAGTCTTGGAAAATGATGGTCTTTATTTTAAGCAATAATTTTTGTAGTTTTTGCGAGTAAAATTTCAATTTTTTGCAAGTGTTTTCTGGTAACCTTAGATTACTTGGCGAATAAAATTCAAATTTTTTGCAAGTGTTAACGAACTTTTGGGACAACCTAATATTCTAAATGAGTTTATATTTGCGATTTGTTTAAAGGCATATTAACATCTGTGGGTTATTTAATGTGAAAGAGTTGGGGTTTTAATGCATTCTTTTAAATTTACGGTTATAGTGAGAAGGTTGATTTAGTCAGATTTTAATGAAAACTCTGTTTTTATTCTTTTGTATTTTAGAAAACAGATAATGTCTTCTAGTTATGTATTCAAAAATGTTTTACTGAGAATAATATTTTCCTTTAAAATTATGTGATGTAATGAATATGTAATGAATATGCATACACCTTGGTTCCTCCTCACAGTAATCGGCTTGGAAGTGTCAGCCATAAATACAGACGAAGGTGAGGACGCTGAGAGGTTTAATTCTATCGGTTTATAGGTCTTCGACTAGAGATCTACGATTATTGGTATACGTCTCTTGACTAAGTCTACGTCTCTGGATTATGCATACGACGAGTACCATCCATTACGTCTACTTGCTAGATTGTTCTACCCGGCTAACTACCTCGCATGATATATATATATATATATATATATATATATATATATATATATATCTTTCCAGGACATACCAATATGTTATGGTAATAATTTTCTTTTCAAAAATGTATCGTTGGTAATATTTTCTATGAAGGTATGTTTTTATGTAGATATTTCTATAAAAGTGTATTTTTATACTTTCATAGGGTTTTGATCCCAGTTTGGGGGTTAACTATTCGCCCATAGCTAGGAACCTAAGAGCTACCAATCAGGGTCAGGGTGGACCCGAGAACAACATCAATTAAGAGGTGGTTCCATGCTCCTCACAACATCCCAATCAGAGGCCCAGGACCATTGATATTCTAAAATGTAAAGACAATGTCTATAGAAGCTTTTGATTTATTAATTCAATTTTTTTTCATATTTCTTTACACTCATTAATTTAAGTTTTAATGGCTTTATTCCTCGTTTAAAATAAAACCATTAAAAAAATCAACGATACCTAAGTGCCTGTAATCTATTGGAATGTTTTAAGTAATGAAAACAGAAAAATTAAACATTGATAGTATAAACATGTAATTAAAACAAATCGTTTGGGAAATGCTTGTAAAATCTAAGTAAAACAGTATCTCATTTAAAAGCAATCCTGTTATTTTGGCTGTTTTCGTTTTCTATTTTTTGCAATAGAAAGTAGAAAAAGTGGCTACACAGAGATTAGTAAGACATTATTAATCTCAGAAGTAAAACCCGGTATTTTTGGTAATAGAGAATAGGATAAGTAGATACACAAAAATTAGTAAGGCATTACTAATCTCCGCAGCAAACCCGTTATTTTTGCAATAGAAAATAGATTAAGTGGATACACCGAGATTAGAAAGATATTATTAATCTCTAAAGCAAAACCTAATAATTTTGGTAATAAAAAAGTAGAATAAGTGAATCTTCAGTAAGACATTACTAATCCTCGAAGCAAGATCCGGTAATTTTTGCAATATAAAGTAGAAAAATAGTGGTTAGTCAGACATTACTAATCTCCGAAACAAGAAACTGTTTTTTTTTTATAATAGAAAGTAGAATTCCTATACCCAATCCCTCTATGTAACCCCCTGCGCTATAGTGACAGTGGAATGCCTTGCTTGGGGTGATATGATTAAAAAAAATGGATGCACTGAGATTAGGGAGACATTACTAATTTATGAAGCAAGACCCGTAGTTTTTACAGTAAAAAATAGATTATATGGATACACCGAGATTATAAAGACATTACTAGTCTCCAAAGCAAGACCCGGTATTCTTTTGCATTAGAAAGTAGAATAAATGAATACACTGAGACTAGTAAGGTATTACTAATCACCGAAGCAAGACCCAGTATTTTTTGTAATGAAGCAAGACCCGGTATTTTCTGCAATAGAAAGTAGAATAAGTGGATACACGGAGATTAGTAAGACATTACTAACTTCCGAAGCAAGACCCAGTATTTTTTTCACATGGATCTTGAACATGAGGCAAATCGCCAAATGTACCTCCCAGACCTTTTATAATCGACATTTGGTCACATATTTTTAGACTTATATAAGAGATATAGATGTGAGTTGTGGTGCAGTGAATAGCAGCTCGGAACGAGAAATCGGAGAGCAAAGTTCGAAGTTAGATTCGGTTCATTCACTTGCGTGTCAATATTTTTTGGAAAGATATTAGTCCGTTTCTTCTTCAGGTATAAGATAGATAGCAGGAGAGATGGGGTTCTATAATCTTGGTTGGCATCCATTCTACTGTAGAAAGTAATGGCAAATTACTGCTGGGTATTATCTTCTGTCAAGTCGGTCATATCTCTTTTTTTTACATGGTCGCCCAAACATGTATTAATTATGGCACGTAGCTTACTAATATACGGTATATATTTCTATAATGGCTTCGTCAGGCAAGATTTGTTTGGAAAAAGTGGTAATTTCTCTAGAATGATGCATTTATATTTTGTCTGAATCAAGAGGGAAAAGTTGATATTTTTGAAATACATAGTGGGGAAAGAAGACTTTGATTTTTTTATATTTACAAGGTATTCTGTATGGAAGAGACACACATGGACTAATCGTGTAACTAACCTGCGAATCTTCTGTAAATGAAGGTCTAATCAGCGATTTAAGGTTGATATTGAAGAAGTAAACACTGTTAAGATCCACATAGAATAGAGATTACTTGAATATAATGTTCAGAACACGGCTCATAAAATAACGTTCTACAATTTTAAAATAATTCACTCATCGAACCAGATCTTTTGTTTTCCATATCTGTAAAATCTGCTCAATGTTAATTTGCAGTTTTATAGACAGGTGGATAATTTTTCTTTTTTTTTGGTACTGGAATTCGCAATTTTTATAAACTTGCAAAATCTCGTGAGAAGGGGATTTAGGAAAATTTTCAGTTATGCTGTAACTATTTTCCCCAAATTAATAAAGAAATGAGATGTTTTAATTAACCTTGGAACTCTAACCATTAATTAAAGTTAACCACTACTAATCAGGTTATATCATACCCGATTTTGAAAATATCAAAAACAATATTAAATATAAATCTTTATTTGAAATATTTTACATGCAGGCACTTTAAACGTTGTACTTTGAGTTCGCATTAATAGAAACTGAAAAACATTATTTAGGTAAGAAAATCAGGTACTGAAAATTGTAATTACACTGCGTGCCAAATTATTATCGAGGTAACTTTTTTCTAATATTTCAAAACCGTTCAATCACTTCACACAAAATTTTCACACAATGTTGGCAATACTGATCTGCGCAAGCAATGAAATTTCGTACTGATCTGCGCAATGTAAACAAACTGGCGCCATATTTGTTATCAGTACGGTATTTGAGCGTGCAAAATTATTAGAAAGGTGTAAGAATTTAATGAAAAGATGTACCGTAAAAGCAGTAAAAGTGATGCTGAAAAGAAAACTATCACCTCAGAACTCTCAAAAGGTAAATCTACCCTAGAAACTTCTAAAATGATAGGAAGGTGTTATCAAACAGGGAAAGAGTTCACCGCCGAAACTACACAAGTACGCAGAAGGGCAGATAAAGGGACGCCGAGGATTATTTTACGTCTTCTCATGTCACGACTTCAACGAGAGGCCAAAATAGCGTCATTTGCCCTGAGTACTATATTCTTTTTTTTTTAATCATTTCACCCCGAGCAAGGCGGAAACGCCACTGATGTGCAGGGGGGTACATAAATGTAAAAAGATTACTTAGAAAAGAGTGAGGAGTACAAACTAGTTAGAAAGGAACAATAGAAAGCTGAAAAAGCAGCTGCGATGACAGATACATAGGTGGAGAGAAAGGGAAGGTTATGCGGGGGTGGGGAAAGAGCTAGAGTCCAGTGGTTAGTAGATGAGTATTGACTTTGCATTTAAATTTCTGGAGGTTGTAGCCGTCAGGAAAGCAAGAATACGGGAGCGAGTTCCACAGGCGGGAAGTGCGAGAGAAGAAGCTGCAGGAGTAGAATTGTCGTCTGCATTTGGCTAACCTGACTGTGAATGGGTGAGATCCAGTTACCAGTCTGGTTCCACGAGTAAACACCTGTTGAGGAGGCATCGGTGACTTAAGTTCGTCTGAGCAGAAGCCATGAATGTATTTATAGAACAGACAAAGGGAGGCCACATTTCGACGATGGGGAAGTGGCTGCAGTCGAACCCCCAGATCAGTACTTATCACATTACAGACTCTCCTTTATATACCCATGGTTAGTGTTCTCGGGTTAATCTCGATAGGGGACTGGGTCATTTCTATTAACTCTAATGCTGAATATGATGTTAAACTACTGCCAGGCTTCTGATCGGCAGCTAAGAGGCTTTAAAGAGAGTGGAATTACATTTGAATTGGTGTTCATTTGTAAATAAGTCCTGAAAGCTTCATTAAAATCCGACAATTATTTGATTTTGCAAGGATTTTCAAATTAATGTGATTGTCACCGGAAAAAAAAAATTGAGTTATGTAATAATCTATTTTCACTTGTAATCTCTTGTAAATATTTGGCTCTCGGTGAAGGAAAATACGACAAAAAATTTATTTAGAACGTGTTAGAAAAGATTAAAAAAAAAAACAAATTAAAAAAAAACTTTCTTCTTAATAAGAACATAAACATTTTCTCGGAAAAAGTTTGAATTTATTAAGTTTGGGATCTTTTTTCTTCATACTATGGTATTTTTTCAGCGATTTAGTTGAGGTACCTTATATATATATATATATATATATATATATATATATATATATATAAATATAAAAGGTACCTCAATGCAGGTGGTTACAGGTTACAATAAGGGAAATACTGGATACAGGAGTTATGAAGAAAGGATAAAAGATTAATAGATGATAGCAATTTACATTCCATTTAATTTTTTTGAGATTATAGCAAGAAAAGCAAGAAAACGGAAGTTCTATAGGCAACAATTGCGAAAAAAAAACTTTTAGAGTAAAAGTGACCTTTACATTTAACTATTGAAAGGGTAAGAAAGGGTAGGACCTAGAAGCCAATCTAGTTACACACCTGAATTCACGTGGTCAGCGCATCGAGGAATAACACTTCTTCATAGGAGTTGCCATGAAAATATTTGGTGTAAAGACATAAAAAAAGCACGTAAAAACGGTAGAAAAAGTTACTTGATTACATCCATTTTTTTGGATATTTTCGAGAACCTCGAGATGTATAAATAAAATGAGTTGAAATAGCCGTGTTCAAGGAAACAGTTGATTTCACTGCATATGATTGATGCGGCAAGGATGAGGAAAACATCTTGAATTGAATGTGGTCAGACGTTGTGTTTTGATCGAGTACTTGAAAATTGCTTACCGTCAATACTCAATCGAGAAATCGGTCTATCGAAAGAGGTCTGACCGATTTCTCGAAATTACAGCAGACGAATGACAACAAGATATAATTAATTCTAAATTAAATGATCTCCAGATATAAATTTCGTTTAAAGCAATGAGTTAAGATTACCATCCTCACTACTGATAAACATGCTTTACAAGAGAAAAAAATGCAGTAAGCGTCAGATCTAAATACAGAAACGCATAAATATCACTCGCTATATGAGGTATAATTATTTTTCAAGTCGATTTTCTCAATATAAAATTAATATTAAGCAAGTGATATCCGTAATATTTTCAGAATATAATTTTGTTTTGAATGAGAAATCTTCTTCTTCTTCTTCTTCTTCTTCTTCTTTATGTGCCCTGTCCTTTCAGGACGTGGGCGTTCATGGCTCTCCACATCTCCTTATTCCTGGTGACTCTTAGCACGCTTTCTTCTGTTACTTCTCTCAGCCCCCGTTCTGTCATCCACCTGCTCAGGCCTTTTAAATATATTATCCGCTGCTTTCCTCTGTGTCTTCTTCATCTATCTGGCCTGTTAGTATCAGGTTCTCCAAGCCGTCCTTCCTCATTGCATGTCCCAGGAACTTTAGTTGTCTCTTCCTGATGCTCAGTATTCATTTCGTTTATGTTTCCATCATTTTCAAAACCACGTCATTGCTCACATGCTCGATCCACGATATCCGCATCATCCTTCTGTAGAACCAGAAAGCGTGTATCACGTTTTGCATTTAACTTACTTATACTTATTTCAGATCACTCGACACGTTCTACAAAATTAAGTTCTGTGATTAGCGTTTCTTCTTTACTGTATATATTCGTTATGTATCTCAAGTTCTTATATATATATATATATATATATATATTCTCAGTACTCTTAAAAAGAAACCTATAATAATACCAGATTTGATTTTGTAAGAATGGCTGGAGTAGAAATTTATCAGGTCGTTTTTGTTGGTAGCTTTTCTGTAGACGTCAAAATCGAGTTTGATGTTACTTTGGTGTAATATGGTATCTAGGAAAGGTTGTTGACAAAATCCGCTATGTTAGTAGTTTCTGGAGTGATTAGAAGGGAGTCGTCTATATATCTAAAGTAGTATATCCAAGGTATACTCACAGCTACATACAAAAAACAAACAAACCGCATCTCAATTCCTCGAAGATATTTAACAGCCCTAAAGGAATTTAAAAACAACAAAGATATACACATATCTTCTGACAAAGGTTGAGGAATCGTAATCATGGACGAACACATATACCAACAAAAAATGAAAGACCTCATATATATATATATATATATATATATATATATATATATATATATATATATATCCTAAATCAACACGTAGATCAAAATAAAAATAAAACCGACAACCAAAACACAAGCAAACCCAACAACGAAATCATGTGCAATTGTAGAAACCCTAGCAAATACCCACTACAAAATAAATGTAAAACAAACTCAATAATCTATCAATGCAACATAACATCCATCGAAAATCCATCTATAAATAAAGTGTATATCGGATCAACTAAGAATACTTTTAATCAGCGCTGGTACTTGCACCTAACCTCATTTAAAAACAGCTTATACCGAAACCAAACATCCCTTTCCACATACTTTTGGAAGCTAAAGGATTCAAAAGAGAAACCCAAAGTAAAATGGAAAATCCTAGAAAAAACTAGAAGTTGCAACTCACTTAATGACAGCTGCCCTTTATGAAATTTTTCTTTTCTTTATTTTTCTTCCTTTCCTGTTTCTTTCCATAGCCTATTTCCCTGTCAAACACCACTTCCTATTTCTTTCTTTATCCCCTTACCCTTTGTAAAACTAGACAAAGCCAAATTTTACAATTTTTCACTTACAACTCAATCTAAAGGTGATGTTGTCTAAAATCTAAATCTAGACATTGATTGCTATCTACTTATTAATCCTATCCATCTAGGTTTTTCTGTGAGGTAAATGTTTGAACTTTCGCCAGCAATATCCTATTTTATTTTGATTATTAAAAGTTGCCGATGAAATGTGAAATCTCTCTTTGGGATTTCATGTAGAAACGATCATACAACGTTTTTGAACTTCGAAATTTATTATATATATATATATATATATATATATATATATATATATAGTGAGAGAGAGTAGATTTCTATAAAGTTCCTATACATTTTTAAATATACATTTTTTAAAGTGCACACGAACTTTATGGGCACTATATATATATATATATATATATATATATATATATATATATATATATATATATATATATAGTATTGATAATATTGATTTGATTTATTTTTTATTTTTTATTTTTTATTTTCTACTTCTTTATAAACAACAACTTGGCCTTCAGAAACAAAAAGAAACCCGATACGTAAAGCCACAAATTTATTTGCCTAAAGAGAGTCAATCTTAGACTCGAAACACGTGTAGCATCACAAATACTATTATGGACACTTAAAGTATCATGACATGTATCATAACAACAACAGTAAATATACATTTTAGACGAAACGTCCACAGTCTCTCACACATTTTATTCTCTATATATATGTATATATATATATATGTATATATATATATGTGTGTGTGTGTATAAAAATTTAAAAAACTTATCAATAATATCAACAATATATATATATATATGTATATATATATATATATATATATATATATGAGCTCATCTGTTTTTATGCATTATGGTATTCGAGTCTAAATAATTGCTCATCACATAAACCTTGTTCAGATTTCGTTTGAGGGAATCGTTTCTGTCATATCGTTGGTTATGGTTAGGGTTATAATTCAATTATTTTTTTTTTTTATCAAAAACACATTACAGTAATTGATTGATTAAATAACGATGGAATACGTGTTAGATTTGCATAGACAGACAAGAACATCAATGAAAGATCCAAACGCTGATTTGTGCCTGTTGACAATCTATACAAAACCGCGTATAGAAATCTATAGACGTCAGGATTATTTGGTCAAACTACCTAAAGCGCTTCGTTTAACATGTATTTCTGTTCACTATACTTGCATCTTCATCAAAAACAAATGCATTCTACATTCACTTTCGCTTTTCCTTTTAAAGTACGCCCATTGTTTCCCTTCGTATCTTCTCACAACATCTTACCTGACACCCAAACACTTCATCTAAGGCAGTGGTTCCCAACCATTTTTGTGCCGTTCCCGCTTTTCCAGTCACTTATTCACTCGTGAAACCCTATAACAGAATAAGTTAAATCAGCAAAAAATAAAAGATTTTTCTGTAAAAAATATATTAATGTAAAATACCCTGCGTTATTATGCTGATTAAGCTTTAAACGTACTCATATAAACTCAAAAAAACACTTCATTCAGCCCTCCTTTATTTGAGTAAAACAACTCGTAAAATGTTCCGTTAGCTTTGTTATAGCTGTAGGTATTGTACCTAAAAAATATTTTTATAAAACTGGCTTTATTTTTGAGCATACGAGCGAATGTATGAATAAAAAAATCATAAAACCTGTATGAATAAAACACATGTATGACAAATAAACACTAAAAATGCCAAAACAGGAGTGAATGAAACTTTTTATTTATTTAAAATGAGTATTTTACTCTATATTTCTCAAGGGGACTTTTGTGGTTGTTTTTTTAGCAATCAGCTTATGAATCCTTTGTTCAGTAGCGGCCAATGCGCACCGTAAGTCATCTTCTACAGACAGCTTGTTCCTTGATTTTGTTTTTATTGCGAGAAATGCAGAAAACCCACTTTCACACAGGTCGGTTGAATCGAAAGGCAAAATATCTCGAATTGCAAGATCACTTACTTTTGGATATAATTCCATCACTGAACACCAGAAGCTAGACAATGTTTTCGACTGGAACATACTTTTGGCTGTTGAATCGTTGATAAATTTATTAGAATCGTTTGGACCCCTTGAAATTCTTTCATGGACCCCCTAGGAATCCATGGATCCCTGGTTGGGAACCTAGTATCTAAGGGTCTCATCATTGTTGTTGTGTTGATGGCGCTTAATAAGGGCATTTATTAGTTTTTCTCTTCCTTACTTTCTCTTTCACTTTCACATTTTAACCCACCCCGTTTTTCATTTTCTGTTATCTTTTTTTAAAATCTTTTTTATCTGATTTTTATACGAGTCGAAATTTATACAATTCTTCAATTTAATTTCAATTTTACGGTCTTTAGGTAATACAGTGGAACTTGAATGCGATCACACATACTGCCATCAAAAACTGGTTGCATATGGCAGGTGGTCGCTCACTAAAGGTACATAGTCTTGACCCGTTCACGCCAGGAACGTATATTCCACTCACCAGAATGTACATATTAGAAGTTTACCATATAATCTGGTAATAAAAAAATGAGAACATAAGAAAATGGTATAACTTTAAAGAAATTTATTCAGCATAATTAATTTTAAAATTAAAAAAAAGTATTTACAACGGTCAACAAAAACCAAAATATTTATTCACAAAAATATTTTATAATTAGACTTAAGAAACTTATACGGTTTCATTTTTTTGATAGCAAAAGAGAATCTGCGATAATACATGGAAAAAAACAAAAACAAAACATACAAATAATCGTGGGTTTGGGGTAGAGAAGCAGAGAGATAGAGATAGATTAACCCAGATAGAAATGTAATGATTGGAACCTTACAAAATGCTGCACTCATATTCACCGATTTGAAAACAAAGTGTTTCTGAATCGCGGCCACATCCATGCTCAAAGACAAGAGATTCCGAAGCAGACGGGCTGTTTTATCCCGATCCATCAAGCCTCTCGCATTCAAACCGGCTGCTTGATAGACATAAGCAAAATCTTCAGAAAACTGCGCAGTAAGGTTCTGACGGCTTATTTCTTGACTACCAATTCCGATAGAAGATGTAATTTGTGTAATAACGGCGACGTTTGCCTTACAGGCTATCTTCAAAGCCTTATAGAAAGAGAACTGGAGAAAAATAGGGGCCCTATCTGCACATAATCGGGATAATGTCAGAGCCCAGGAGACCATCAAAGACATCCTTTAGCTCCTACTAAACATTTCTGCACTTTTAAGTTTCTTCAAATGCTCCTGATGAGGGTGATTATCGCGGCGTCTAGGAAATTTCTTAGACCCTATTTTGGCTACATCCTGTCAACGGAGGTACATATAAAAAATAACGTTAAGATGGTCATTCTCTGTGAGGAAAAGTCCCTCTCGAGGGCCTCCAAATGCACAGTATGTTATTAATTTTGGGGATTATTCTTTTGTTTTATTCTTGTGATGGGTTAGATGAGGGAGAAGACTGAGTCCTAGAAAGAGAGGCTTCTTACCTTACCTTTCCGTTCCGTCTCTTCTATTCTTGCTATCGAAGTAGTGGCTGATTAGGTCTTGGCTTTTTCCATCGCCTTCCTTGCCCTTATTCGACCAAACTTCCATTCTTTATTGTTATTTTTTCTTTTCCTCTTTTAACTTCGACCTTCCCGTTTCAGCAAAAAGTACCTTATTTGAGTCATTTCTACCACCATATATAAATCCAGCTGCAGTATAAGTACTGATTGTAGGAATTGTTGGGCTTCTCGATTATCTACTATTTCATTATTAAGAACAAGGGGATGATACTGATTTACAATGCATAGAAAATTCATTGGAAATGAAATGGACACCACTTTAAATGACTGAAACCTTCCGGCCACATAGCGTTAAAAAACCTGTTCCTGTACGATCATCGAGCATGCTCAGTAACTACATGGTTGACCGCTTGGGAATACCAGGTGCTACAAGCATTGGTGTGCATGAAGTATAATGGGATTACGGTCACCGAAGTTATGCAAACTCGAGCCAGGACAGTATCTAGACGAGCAATACTAGTAATAATGAACGTTTTAAGCTTTGGTGTTGAGCTTATATAATAGACTAACAGTCACCGAAGTTATTCAGAGTCGAGTCTGGTCTGTATCGAGATTAGTGATTCCTTGGGAACATCAGGTGTTGTAAGCTTAGATATGTGGGTGCTGTAATATATAATGGCTTGGAGTTGTTAAACGAGGTGCTCCAGTTCCGGTGGCATTTTTTATATTGCCTTACGCGAAAATACCGTGTGAAGCCCTCTTTTCTCCCACATGTATGGGTTAATTAGTAAAACTTTCATTACTAAACTATTATTATCTCCAACAAACAATTCTTACAATCGAATATATATATATATATATATATATATATATATATATATATATATTCGAGTCATAGAAAAACAAAAATGGAAATAAGATTTGTCTCAAAAAAAAAAAATATTATAAAGAGCAGGAAAAGTAAGGGATAAAGAGTTGATCCACATGTTATTCTTACAATCGAATATATATATATAAATATATATATTCCAGTCATAGAAAAACAAAAATGGAAATAAGATTTGTCTCAAAAAACAAACACAATATTATAAAGATCAGGAAAAGTAAGGGATAAAGAGTTGATCCACATCTTATTCTTACAATCGAATATATATATATATTCGAGTCATAGAAAAACAAAAATGGAAATAAGATTTGTCTCAAAAAAAAAAATATATTATAAAGAGCAGGAAAAGTAAGGGATAAAGAGTTGATCCACATGTTATTCTTACAATCGAATATATATATATATATATATATATATATATATATATATATATATATATTCCAGTCATAGAAAAACAAAAATGGAAATAAGATTTGTCTCAAAAAACAAACAAAATATTATAAAGATCAGGAAAAGTAAGGGATAAAGAGTTGATCCACATGTTATTCTTACAATCGAATATATATATATATATATATATATATATATATATATATATATATCCAGTCATAGAAAAACAAAAATGGAAATAAGATTTGTCTCAAAAAACAAACAATATTTTATAAAGATCAGGAAAAGTAAGGGATAAATAGTTGATCCACAGGTTCTTACATGGTAAATAATAGGTATTTAGATAGGAAAAGAAACAAGAAAGGTATCTATAAGGCTGGGGTTAGTATTTAGCATTGAGGTCTAAATTAACTAGCTTAAAAAAGAGGTTAAATTTACTAAAATTATAGATTAAATTTAAAATTTAAACTTTTAAAATTCAAACTCTACAAATTTCAAATTATGACAGCATTTGCTTATGAATCCCTTACGTAAATTTAAAAGTAGGTGCTGATTAGGGTACTTTAATATTTTTATTTTTCCCCCTAAACATAGATTGCACCTAATGCGAATGTTTCTAATAATACGGGCTGAGCCTATCTGTTTCGAACTAACTATAGGGTTTTGTCCTCATATATATATATATATATATATATATATATATATATATGAATTGGAAATGAGTTATTTCCGCAAACTATGTTTCAACCTTCTTTTTTTAGGTGATTGACAATAACTATTTCTATTTTTACCGTTTTTTTAAGCGCTTACCTAACAGGGATTTTTTTCATGAACGTGCAATTTTTAAAATTATGAGAAATATCATAAATGTTCTTAAAACAGTTTAATGTTATTCTAATAGATTTTTTTTTTTTTTTGTTAAGGTTACGCTTGGTCAAAATTTCTCTTCGTTCATTTCGTAATTCATTTATGTTTGGGAATAACATAATCGCCTAATTTTTTTTCCTGGCACGGGGGAGTCTACATACTTTAAAACCGTTGTAAGGCTTGCCTGCTTTTTTATACTTCCCTTCTGTGCCTTTTCCATTTTTTAATTTCCATTTACCTCACATGGCTAGCCAAAATTGTAGAATTGTTTAAGTTACTAAGTGTCTTTAGCTGATGCCAAATATGTTTCGTTTTGACCATTTAAGTCATGTACTTTTGCACTGTAAATAACTGCTTTCGTTTACAAAGTACTTGAAGCGGGCAATTATTTTTGTCCCTACAGTTACATCCCTTATTAATAATGTTGTTTTCTACGATGCTACTTAGGTTTCTGGAGTTTTGTGTTTTTATGTAATTTTCTAAATTACTCGTACAGATATGACTCAATTTGATTGTATTCCTATTGAAACTTTTGTTTAATTCTGCGGTTTTTGGAAAGTGTTTATCGATCAGTTTAAAAATTTGTTCCTTTTTGGTTTTTACTTCTTTGTTAAATGGTGGGTTGAACTGGATAATGTTTCGATTCCTATTAATTATTTTAATTTGTCTGCTTCGTTAGAAATTGTAATCTAAAATGTTCTTATGGTTAGATTTTCTTAGGGGGATTCTCATATTTATTTCTTTTCATCAAATATTGCTTTGTTTGACAAATTCTTTGATAGCCTGTGCTCTATATCTTTATGAATGTGCTAGATTATCTTTGTGGGATGGTTAGATTTTGTATTTATTTACTTTAAAGATGAATTTGCTTTCATATACATAGAGGCATTGCTCGTTTGTAAATCTAATTCTACATCTAAATATTGGAATACATTTTATTTCTTTTTTTCAACTATTATTTCAAAATCTAAATCTTTGAAGAGTTTGTAAAGTATTTTCTATATTCTACGAAAATAAATGATAAACCAAAAGAGGGAATGATAGACCGTTAATTCAAACCTTAAGCAATTGTAGAAATTTGGCTAGCCATGTGTGGAAATTGAAATTCTTCTTCTTCTATGTGCCCTGTTCTTTTCAGAACGTAGGCGATCATGGCTTTCCATGTCTTCCTATCACTGGAGGCTCTTCTCTTTCTCCTTCTGTTATACCATGCAACCCTCGTTCCATCTTCTACCAGATCATGTCCTTCAAATATATTATCCGATGCTTTTTCCTGTTTCTTTTTCCGTCTATCTGGCCTGTTAGTATCAAGTTCTTCAAGCCATCTTTCCTCGTTGCATGTCTCAGGTACTTCCTGATGCTCCGTATTAATTTCCTTTCCGTTTCCATCATTTCCAAAACCTCATCATTGCTCACATGCGTGATCCATGATATTCGCAACATCCTTCTGTAGAACCACATTTCAGTTTCTTCAAAATTGCGAATTAGATTTATTGAATATTGAAGTTTTCTGTACAAATGAAACTACAAATGAAGATGGACGATGAAAAGCTTTCACTTTAGCCGTACTGTTAAATGAATTTCGGAGAATAATAAGCGTTGGAACTACGGTAAAAAAAATCAGATAGGTTATTCGGATCCTGCTCCAGTACTTTAGACGGTCAAAAAATAGTTTGGCAGATTTTACCAGATTTATTTTAATGTTAACGATCAACAGCCGTCCGGGAAAAAAAAACTGCCAGTGTCAATGAAGACGCTCTGATTTTCATCGTGAAGAATAAAGCGAATATTTCGACGCAAGAGATAGCTAGCAGTTTAAATATCTAAAATGCCTTTCTCCATTTGAAGAGATATGGGTTCGTGTCCGAACTCGATACATGGAAAAGAACTAGCTAGATCGCGTTTCTTTGTCAATGTTACTGCTGTTACACCCCGAAAATGAGTCATTCTTGGATCGAATTGTAACTGGTGATTAAAAATGAAATTATCGATTTTCAATATAAATTGAAATAAATATTGTTATATTAAATATAAATATATCAAATGAGTTAATATAAAATACTATAATAACGCTAGAAGCAAACTGAGCTGTAAACACGTTTTTGAATGTGCAGAAAACATGGCTAAGCGATTGCATCCAATGAAGGTGTCGCTCTCCGTTTGATTGAATTGCAGAGGGATAATTCATTTTGAGATTCTTTCAATTAGCGAAACAATGACAACAAAAACGTATTGCGAACAACTCACCAATCTCAATGCAGTAATTTAAGGAAAACGACCAATTTCGTCAAATCAAATATTGCCATTCTCCACCACAACAACGGAAGGGCGCATGCTGCAAAGCAGACTGTGCAATGCGTAAAGAACCCGCTGTATTTTTCTTGATTGGCTTCTTCAGACTTCCATTTGTTCCGGTTTTTACAGAACAATTTGTGTACCTTGACGTAGCGTAATGATAAAAAAAATTGTCTCGCTTGAAACTATCACAACTGAATTGAGAGTTCGATTCTCACTAACTACCTAAAACTTTCGGCCTTACGCCACAACTAAGCGGTGCTTAGAAAATTAACACAACAGAACAATTTAAATGAAAAAATTGACTCTGTAAAGTCAGCCGAAATTTACCACACTTTTATTCCAAAAAAAAAAATTCTCTAAAAATAGCATCAACATCTTATAGAGACACTTGTTAAACAACGTGTAAAATATTACTGAGATCCAGAGAAATATGAGCTTGGTCAAATGCAGGAATGTTTAACAGTGATAAACAACAGTATGTTTACGTCATAAGCAGCTGGCATCAAAGAAATGTAATCTATTTCTGTGAACCGACAGAAATATGTTTGGCGTCAGAAACAATGACCAACAAACATAGGCTTGCCTCAGGGCAGCCTTTTTCAAAGTTAGAAAGTATAAACCCAAGCAGATGGAATGTTACGACGTCAAACCAAGGGTTCAAAAGGCATTCATCGGCGAAAATGATTGATAGATGTGCCTAGCTAATGCATTTCAGCGGAATTTGAAAACAAAATCAGCTGATATAAGCTCGGGATTTTTCAGGCTAAAGGCAGAATGGATCCGGGAGGCACGCAGAAAACAGACAGAGAACAGAGGAGAGTTCTTGAAAACTCACTCGTATTTACGGGATCTCCTCTGACTACCATTCTACACGCAACTGTTGCAGATGAAAATAAAATCTAAGGTTATATTTTTAGAAACTCGTTGTTCTGTGAATGTTCATCCGTCAAGACGATTGTTGTGGCACCAGAAGCAGTATCAGAAGCTGTATATACTATTATATATCATTTGTATTGGAATAATAAATGTTTTTTGTGATTATGTATATTTTTTAAAAAATTTTTTAATTGTGCAAGTTTACCAAAAAGTATTTTGTATATCTGAGTTGTCGATTAAATATTATAAAAAAAAAACTAACCATATGCCCTTCCATTTTCTCCCTATAATTTCACCCAGCAAAGTAAACCAACTTTCCCCTTTTTATGTAAATAGTTTTATGGTGGGTTGGTTATCTTATATCTTAGTTATCTTGGTTATCTTATATCTTATATTCCTTTTCCAGTTGTAGTGGGAGTCCGTTCTAGTGAAGGGTAGATGTATATTCTTTCAGAGTAACGGAATTTGGCCTTGTGGTATATAGCCCACTATAAGTCATAAAATGATTATAAAATCAAGAAAAGCAAATTGAGTTGAAAATAACATTTATATATATATATATATATATATATATATATATATATATATATATATATATCAATTAATGTTTTACAATTAAAGTAATACTTGAATATAGGTCCAACGTAGGTTAAAATGTTCATGGCAAATGTTAAGCTGAAAGAGATTTAAGGCTTAGGAATTTTGGGAGCGTAGGTATGTGAGTAATGTCTTTGATGTAGTCGCTCCTTAGGTCAGTAAGTAGTTTTGAGACAGGAAAAAGAAAAGAGAGGTGAAGGGAGGCGAACCTAGTAGCCGCTTGACTGGGTTAAGGGAGATAATAATCATGCTCCGTCTGTGTCCGTCTTTGTGTCTCCTTCGGTCTGTCTGCTGGGTGCTGTCTGTCTCGCCTTTTTATATCTGCTTTTTGGATCAAAAGCAGCTCGTTTGGGATTTCACACTTGAATTTGATTCTGGGCTTCCCATTGGCTGGTAAATAAAATTCGCGTAGGCTCGCGAAATAGAAATTTGATATTTGATTAATTTTTATTTTTCAACCGGAACATCTGCGCGAACTCGGATGTGCACCGACGAGTTTTGGTCATTTGCTTTCTGGTCGTTATAGAGCAAACATCCGGTCCCTCACTTTTGCTCGGTATCACCACAGTTTCTTCCTGTAGACACCAAGACTTTGCACTATTTATTCATCGTTGGTTGTATGGTATTTGTCAGTGAAAATGAATGGATATAAATCCTTTTTAATATAATTTGTGTCTAGTTGATTCAATTTTCCTTGAGAATATTTATAAATACGGTTTTGTGGCTGGTATCACATAGTGTGACACATGCTTTGGCAATTGTATTAGTGACACTAGAGAGATTCTTTTGTAGAAACTGTTGACATTCTTTAACTGAAAGTTGAATGCGACGTGATTTTCTCCTCTTCTTTATTATCTGCTTGAGATCAGAGTGCAGTATCTGTTCTTATACATAACAGTCAATGCAATGGTAATATTAGCCGTTTCTTTATAAAGAATCATTAAGCGTATTGGATTGATAATTAAGTTTTAATCTCGGATGAAATTTTTCAAATATTTCTCTTGAAATTGATTTTCTGGGTAATAGGTTTCTCACGTACACTAACCGTGATTACACTTTTTTTAGCTTTGTTTTTTTGTAATAGTATGGAACATCAACATATTTAGAAAACCATTATTTAGTCTTTGAGGTGCAGGCGATATTCGTTTTTGTTGTTACTACACTTGAAAATCTTCATGTGAAGAGATTTGTTATTTGGTACAGTTATTTTATTAGGAATTCAGTATCGCCAGTCCATCATTTTATTATAAGAATGGTCCTCGGTGTCGGGGACGGGCCTCATTAGCTCTTACCGATGTTGTGGTGTTACCGACCGAGCAAAAACGATGGACCGGATGTTTGTACCCTCACAACCAAAAAGCAAATGACCAAAACTCGACGGTGCGCATCTGGGTTCACGCAGACGTTTCGGCTGAAAAATAAAAAATAAATAAAATATTAAATTTCCAGTTTGCGAGCCTACGCGGATTTTATTTATCGGCCAATTTTATTTATCGGCCCAGAATCAAATACGGATATGAATTCCTAAATGATCTGCTGCGATCCAAAAAGAAGATATAAAAAGCCGATACAGAAAGCATCGCCAGACAGAAAGACAGACCCAGACTCGAGAGAGACGAATGTAATTAGCAGCCCCCTTGACCCAAGTCAAGCGGCTTACTATGTTCGCCTCCCTTATCCCTCTTATCCTATATTTCCCTGTCTCAAAACTACTTATTGATCTAAGGAGCGAATACATCAAAGACATTCCTTACTTACAACGTTCCCACATTCCTAAGCATTAATTCTCTTTTCGGCATTTTATTGCCATGAACATTTTAACGTCCGTTGGACCTATACTTCAAGTATTACTTTAATTGTAAAAACCTTAATTGATATGTGTATATATAAAATGTTATTTTACAACTAAGTTTGCTTTTCTTGATTTGTAATCATTTTATGACTTATAGTGGGCTGTCTACAACGAGGCCAAATTCTGTTAATCTGCAACAACATAATAATACCCTTCTCTAGAACGGATTCCCCACTATAAACTGCAAAATAATGGATAACCCGCTATAATGTAATCGGACGTATGCAGCTGATTGTTCAGCGATGCCTCCATCTCACGAGATTAAGAATACGCCCGTGAATTGAATACTGCTGCCACATCTGGTCGTGCCCCTGCTATTCACCACGAGTTTCTTAATGTTAGGGCGCTCTCCACCTTAGTTATAATAATTGACTGTTCCTACCACTATATAAAGTGGTAGCAGAAACACCTCGAGGTTGAGTTCTGCATTGCTTTGAGCGTTGCATTGAGTTGAGCATTGGGTTGCAATACGTTAGCGTTGACTGTTCAGCTCGATACCAAGTCAGTATTTCCGGTAGCGAACCGGAAGTGTGCTATACACAGACTTTACGTCTTATTACTTCACTAAACCATTGTTCCTGTACTCTACTAACAACTCTGTTGTACATACTATTTATTTTCCGGTAATATATTTCCGTTGTTTGTGATTATTTACTCAACTATTTCTTTTACACACAATATAACACTTAACAAAATCCAACGGAGAATCTGTAATGTGATCGATTCCGAATTGGCAGCTCGGCTGCAGTCGCTATCTCACCGTCGTGACGTTGCTTCCCTGTGCCTCTTCTATAAATACTTCCATGCTCCAATGAACTTAGCTCACTGGTGCCCCCTACGTATGAATTTACCCGAGCTACTAGATTAGAAACTAAGACTCACCTATTTACAGTGAAACCGATAAAATATAACCGCAATTTCTACTCTAACAGCTTTTTTCCCGCACTTCCTACCTGTGGAATTCCTTCCATATACTTGCTTCCCCGACAGCTACAATCTCCAAGAGTTTAAATGTAGGGTCAATAAACTTCTCCTATCTCACTAACTTACATCCATTCTCTTAAGCACTTTTTTTCATCCACTCCAACCCATTACACCGGTATTCTAATTACCATCCTCCTGACATTTCCTATAACTAACCCCTCTTTCTCATCATTTTCCCTTATGTAACCCCCTGCGAAACAGTAGTAGTAGAATGACTTGCTTGGGGTGAGAGAATTAAATATATATATATGACTCTAGCAATGGGCAAAAGTACTTCTCTTATAGTCTAATCTGTGATCGATTTCCTCAGGACACTTAATAGTGTGTTATATTTTAACATACTAATTGTATATGTAACACCCCAATTGTCCGTCCTAACAATTTCTCCCGGCAGCCGTTCTCCACGCTGTGATGTTGCCAGAAATTTGTAGAAAATGTCGGCCGGAACAGCTGGGGGTACAAGATTGACTATAAGGAACGAACTTCCACAACTTGGATGAGTTGAAAGGATGCTTTATTCGTTTAGAGTTAGCCTTTTCGGTTGGGCCAGGCGAATGTGACACCCAGCTCTAACTCTAATTAATGGAGATCAACAAATCCGAACTGAACGAAACAAGACTCGTCTTACTCGGAAAAATTACCTGAATTTATCCCAAATTGACCGGAAATCCGGAAATCCGGAAATGCTTTAGACCACCGGTGACAAACACCAGCGACTGTAAGTCTGAAATTTCAGTTATCTTTTTTTTTTATCTTAATAAGGCTTCCGCCGGAAAAGGCTTAATGTGTGGTCAAGATACAGTAAAGGGCAGCCTTTGACAGGGTCATCGAAAACCTACCTGAAGAACTTTATCACTGAGTCAAATATTTACCGGAGGACAATTTTCCTCATAAAAGAAAAAGCGTTTATTTATTTATTTTTTTCCTTTTCTTTTTCACTTTTGTTAAATATGTTTTTAAACTATTTTCTATTCTAATCTATTTTCTATTTTAATCTATTATAATAAAATACATATATGTCTAGTTATTGTGTCACAGTATACACAAGGCCAAAACTTTTTATAGCTAAAAGCTTTATCTGCATCAGCCCTGCAGCGCAGCTTTAGAAGATCTTAAACAAATATTTATATTTAATTTGGTTACTGCTGAATAACTTTAGAATTCCTAATGCTTCCAAAACGAAGCTTCTATCTATTAAGCATCATAAACAATCGCTTGTACTCCCCATTAGCATGGATAAGGCTAGCCTCCCTGAGAGCAAAACACTACGTCTCCTTGGCCTAACACTCTCAGCGGACCTTAAGTGGAAAGACAATATCGAATCTATTGCTAAATCCGACGAAGGTCGGTTCACTGTGCAGGAAGTTTTTTTTTTCCGTCTGAATACATCCTGCACATATATAAATCTACCATCCACCCGTGCATATTGAATACTGCTGCCACATCTGGTAGGGTGCCCTTGCTATTTGCCTCAGGGTTCTTCCCAAAATCCATTGGAGAATCTGTAATGTGATCGATAACGACTTGGCAGCCCGTCTGCAGTCACTATCTCACTGGCGTGACGTGGCTCCCCTGTGTCTCTTCTACAAATACTTTCACGGCTCCTGCTCCAATGATGCCCCCTAGTTATGAATTTACACGTGCTACTAGATTAGAAACTAAGTCCCACTCATTTACAGTGAAAACCGATAAAATATAACCGCAATTTCTACTCTTACAGATGCTTTTCTCGCACTTCCTGCCTGTGAAATTTCCTTCAATATACTTGCTTCCGCGACAACTACAATCTCCAGGAATTTAAATGCAAAGTCAATAAACATCTCCTATCACACTAACTCGTATCCATTCTCTCAAGCGCTTTTCTCCATCCACTCTACCTCCATTACACAGGAATAAAAATCCGTCTATTACCCTCCTCATGACATTTTCTATAACTAACCCCTCTTTCTCATCACTTTCCCCTCTGTAATCCCTTGCGCAACAGTTGCAATAAAAGGCCTTGCTTGGGGTCAATGATTAAAAAAAATATATTTTATCTATTGCCATTGTTTAAAATAGGTAATCATTTTCGATTATGTGACACATTAGACTTACGATCTATTTTAAAAGGAACACTTACACAACGTCTCAATAAATCTGAGATTTCGAAGTTTGCGAAATAACACATCAATGGAGACTGTTTGTTAACATCTGTTCAGTACGAACCGCCTTTCATCGTAATTGCGCCGAACGAAACGCCTCTCATCGTAACTGCGTAGAATGAATCATATTTCATCATAACTGCGCAGATATATATTTTTAACATTCAGTAAATTTTACATTCAAACAAAAAGTTTTACATGTCGATGAAAAATGAGTAAGCAAATAACGTGAAACAAAGTATGCCCGGATAACACACACTCCTACGCAGAAATAGAAATATATATATATATATATATATATATATATATATATATATGATAGCGTTCTACATTAAATTTAAAATTGCATTTTCGTTATAAAATATCAAAACATTTTATATTTTATCGTTTATATTCAAATGGTCTTAAATATGAAACAATATTGATTGTAAAATTAAAATTACAACTCACCTTCTGAATTTATGTCATGTTACAGTGGGAAATATATTAAGAGAAATGCATGTTTAGTTTTCTAAATCACAGACACACATGCATACATACATAAGTGGATGCAAACACACACACACACACACACACATATATATATATATATACATATATATATATATAAATATATATATATATATATTCAAATATAAATATGCATAGACATATATTAACTTGTCTTAATATGATTCTTTATTGCTTAACAGACCCAATAGTAATCTTTGAATTAATTAAATGAAATATTTTTACAATAAATAATGATAAATACATTATGGATATCTAACATTTTTGAACACATAAAATTAATGGCGAAATGAAAACTATACGAAAGAATAAAATTACATAAATTTATATTTTTGCTATTTTAACGCAATAATTTAATGAACAATATTTTAAGCAATATATATATATATATATATATATATATATATATATATATATATATATATATATTGTGTAGTTGAGAAGATAAAAAGCAAACATCATGTATGGATGAAATAAAAAATCTAAACATATTTATTAATGGAACTTTTTCTCTCTGTGTGTATGTGTGTGGGTGTGTCTGTGTGTGTGTGCGTTACCTATAGATTCCGAAACGGCTGAACCGATTTTCTTGAAAATTTACACAGTTGTACTATATGCGTCTCCGAGTGTTCTTAGCTAGGTTTTGTGTCGAGGTCACCCGATAAATATCGAAAATCGATAATCGAAAAAATCAGGTTATATAAGGAGTGGTCCTATTTTAATCAAATTCATACACTCATAGACAAAGACATAAGAAACGTTTTTCAGAAGTTTCAAGGTTGCAGTTCTTACAATAGTGCGAAAATATATAAAAGGCAAGATTCTAGAGAACCACCATAATTCCCTTCGTATTAATTTAATGAGATGAAAGTTTCTCTAAAGGTGCTTCTTTCTATGAACACCTATTTTGTAGAAGTGACACCTAAAAAGATGCTTCCCCGATTAATATCATCTTAGCCTGCTCAAGTCTAAGTTTAAACATTATCTCTCCTCATAGCTAAACTTATTTATAAATAGAACTCTGTCTCTGTGTGTGTATGCGTGTGTGTGTGTGTCCCCGTTACCTGTAGACTCCGAAACGATTGAACCGACTATTTTGAAAATTCACAGTTGTACTATATGCGTCTCCGAGTGTTCTTAGCTAGGTTTTGTGTCGAGGTATCCCCGATAAATATCGAAAATCGATAATCGAAAAAATCTGGTTATAGAAGGAGTGGTCCGATTTTAATCAAATTTGATACACTCGGGTTGTTCGGGTTGATGAATGTTTGGCAAAATAATTAAATTGGCATGCCCCACAACTTAAATTTCTTCATCGAGTCGGTACCGAATAAATTTTCTGTATTCTTTAATACGAATATTTTTAGTTTTAACGTTCTCCCTTGAAAATTTACATTCGTGATGTGTTCTCCCGTAAATTTTATTTTCTTCCTTGCCATTATTTATTAGCAAGGTTGGTTTTCCCAACTTTTTTTTAAGTATGCAGATTTATTATTGTTAAATCTGAACCAGGATCAATCTGTAATTTCATTTTTTTTACATGCGCATATATTCTCATGTATAACACATCTTAATCATATGATTTTGTGTTTTTTCCTTGCTCGTCGATATGAGCTTTTATGCCTGACACGGCTAAAAGTACTTTTTATTCCGGTAAGATCAGACCCGATCCCAATATAGTGACCCACAACCGAAACATAGGTTACATGGCAAGTCTTTCTGTTTTCTTTTTGATTGTTTTGATTTAGAAGGAGAGTTAAATTGTTTTTTTTCTTTTGGCTAACTTTTCGTATGTTAGATATGCCAGATTCCTCGATATTTTTGTAAACTTGACATACGTTTACGAATTTTTCACTTTTTTTCCCGCTATTTGTTAGAGAATAAGGTTTGGCTCATTTTCTTATTTATTCAGAACTCTACGTCTAATTTAGTGGATTTAACTGTGACGAGTCCCTGAACAAATATCAGACACTTGAAATTATTCGCACTCAATTCTGACAATTTTAAATCGTCTCAGTGCTTGTTCACGACCGACGCGAATGTAGTGAATCTATCTGGTTCTGGTTTAATTCATATCCTTCCATCTCTTATGAAAGGGTGAAATTTTCGTACTAAAAGTTTCTGTAAAAAGTTAAACCGCTTCAGTAAATGTCAGTTCACTTGTTTTACGTGAAAAAATATAGTTCACAAAACAGTTTGCTCTGTGGTACCCAGTTTTCGATGAAAAAGCGAACTTTTTTAGAGTACGACAAATATATGCAATGTGAGGCGTATAAATCCTCGAATCTTCTAAAATAGGAGTCGAAATTCGTAACCTTTTCCGTAGAATATGCAAAATTGTCTATTGCGTCCTTAATCCTGTTTTGTTAGAACGCATTTTCGTTTTCCTTAATTTGTCCGCAGTTTGCCTGTTCAAGAAAGTTTATTTGCTTTTGTTGAGTTTGAAGTAGACTTTCTTAGAGTTTTTCTATGTCTGATTTCTGTTTGTTTTTTGTTTTTTTGTTTTTTAACTCAAGCAGCTTGCTTTTGAATTTCAAGCCGTTCTTTTGCAGTTTACTTTTGAATTTTAAGTCTTTCTTTTTGTAAATCCCGCAGGAGTTTATCTATCCGTTTTGCTGCTGAAGCTTCTTTTCTTGCCGTTTCCTCCATGCTTATCCGTTTTTTTTTAATTTTTAGAATTAAACCGAAAACAGTTACAAAAAAAACCTTAGTAAAGCGAAAAAATTACTGAAGTGAATAAAAAAATAATTTTAATTTTTTACTTAGAAAATCACGAGTACTTTTTCTCTTGAAAAAACATGAAATCTCGTAGTTTAGCAGCTCGCGTTCAATTTCAGTGTAAGTTAGTTATACTTTTCTTTGTAACATTTTCGCCCGACTGGCTGGTTAGTTGTGACTCTAGCTGGTTCGGGAACAGATACCTCTGCGATGATGTCGAAACGATACCCGCTGTGTCGACGCTTTCGGGCCGCTGTTGCTGGTCGTGATGATCTCGTCACAAAAGCTGGTTTTCAAGACGTCTATTGCAACAACGGACCGCTGTCCACGTTGTGATTTGATCTCAGAAAGTCACGTTGTGCAAATCCAATAGCCGGACACTTGCGTACACTTGTGGTTAAAAATAAACACGGCACAAAAAAAATAAAAAAATAAAAATAAATAAATAAATAAATGAATAAGGTCGAACACGCCTGGAGAATTACGAAGAATGTTTTTATAAAAAAAACAATTATTAGTCAAAGGAGCAGATAATACAGTTGTTAGAATGGTAATACAGTTGTCGGAATGCCAGTTTAGAACAGAGAAAGAGAGTTTAAAAATATCAGAGCTTTCAAAAAATGTCTTTTCTTTCTAAGTAACAGAGCTCTTCAAATTTTCATTAAATTATTTTTATGTATTCATTAAATTTTCATTAGAGTCTTTTCATATATTCTATAATCATGGCTGTCAAGTCTCTATGCAACTTCTAAAACAGCAAAGATTTTTCGAGTCCTTATCGGAGTTTAACGGAAATTACCGAAGTAGAGCGAATGAGGAATCAGGAATTTCAATTCTCTTATGATTAAAAAAAAAACAAAAACAATAAAGTTCTTTCGGGATTCCTATCAAAGGCGCATTATTCAACATTAACCTATTATTTAATCGGCGGCAGGCTTCATTCGACATTAACATTTAGTCATAACTTCTGTGGTAGGCGATCAGCCGTGGGTCATGGCTACCCCAGTTGGTAACCCTTTTCCACGGTCGTTACATTTCAACTCACAAAAAACTACTCTCCAGCCAACAACTGATTTTTCTCGCCAAGTCCGAATTTTTGTAAACATCCGCAATGCTCTAGGGAGATTTAGCCGACTCATAGCTTTTGACCAATGGGATTATTTTCCACCCACACGATTTGCGGGGAGCTATGGCTCGACGAATGAAATATCAAAAGTTCACATGACGTAATGTCTTTCTGTCTTTTTTCTTTCGATTACATCGTCGGTCTACGGATCCCACAATTTCTTTTCCCAGGAACATCTATTGGGGGATCTAACCCTACTTGACCTCATCTAGTAAATCCTGATATTTTTTTATGACTGCGACCATTTTGTCTAATTTCCACCCGGCCCAAAATAATGCGTAACCTATATGAAAAAGAAAGAAAACTATGTTATATATATATATATATATATATGTATATATATATAAATGTATTTTTATACTTTCATAGTGTTTTGACCCCAGTTTGGGGATAAACCTATTTGCCCATAGGTGGGACCCTCACAGGTGCTACCACCCTGGAACATGGTGGACCTGGGGACATCAGCAATTGAGACGTGGTTCCATGCTCTTCACAACCTCCCAATCAGAGGCCTTGCTGTTTGATGTAGTTTACCGTCATACTAAGGACATTTCGAAACATGGGAGCAATGTACTCAAAATATCATTTTTCTTCTCACAAAGAAAAATTATCTGAGATAGTCTTAGTGTGTATATAATTAATCTTCTTTACCATTTGTAGTGTTCTTACAGCAATTAGCATGACAGTTTATTTAAATGCCACATTCTTGTAATTTCTATTTCAAGGTCCGTATATTTGGAAAATTTATCAAATTGTTTCGCTGAAATGCTGTTTTCTTTTTATCAGACTGCGTAATCATATCGTTAAGATAAAATTTATGGGTTTCGAAATCGTTTATGACAATATCTGGTTTATCAGCTCATATATTGCGAATAGTGTTTATAGCAAACTTTAAGAATTAGTAACCTCATCACTTTCTAAAACGTGTGCTATTTTTTGTTCATATTATTAATAATTTATTTACTTTGATTTCTGTCGTATACTCATTTCTTTGCGATTCCAAACCAGAGACCTATTTTCCGTTAAGCATTTTTTGAGGAAAACCAAAACAAAAAAACAAAAAAACAAAAAAAACAAAAACTAAAAAACAAGATAACATATTTTAGATAAATAAAGCCCTTCGTAAGGTGCAGGCTTTAATTGTGAGTACAATGTTTTATATATATATTTTTAGGTTTCGGCTACTAGAATATCTCTTCGATTAGTCCATGAGAAAAATCTATCTTGCATATTTACAAGTCTACAATTCGCTCACGCATTGAATACTATTCCCATATATGGTCAGGTGTTCCGGTTGTTCATCTCGGGGTTCTCGACAAAATCAAAAACGCGGATCTGCAATGTAATCTGTCCCGATTTACCAGCACATCTTCAATCACTTTTTCACCGACGGTTTGTGGTTTTCCTTTTCTACAAATATTTTTACCTCGTCTGATCTGACGTGCTTCATTCCATTGTGCCCTGCCCTCAACAATTTACTCGTCCAATTAGATTGGCAACTAGGTCTCACCCATTTACCGTCAAAATAGGCAAATGCAACTGCCACGTCTACTCTAGTAGTTTCTTTCCTTGTACTTCCCATCTGTGGAATTCCGTTCTCCATGCTTGTTTCCCTGATAGCTACAATCTCCAAAAGTTTAAATGCAACGTCAATTCCCGTCTTCTATCTCCTTAATTCTTACCTCTTTCTTACCCTTACTGTACTGTATTATTTTCAGTCTTCCCTCATTGTAAGGCCCCTACGCACAAGAGGCAGTACTAACTTACCTAAAGTGAAATGATTATATATATATATATATATATATATATATATATATATATATATATATATATATATTATTTTCAACAAATACGAAAGCTCCAAATACAACAGGAATTGTTTAATTCCTCATGTACCACATCTTGATAATTATTCGAAGATCTTAAAAAATACATTAGAGCCTGCAGGGATAGCCATGTCAGTGAGAAGGCAGATACATCTTACGGACTCAGATCACGATGTCTGGTAGATTAACCGCAATCCTTCTGTCTTTTCGTTTTACCTTAAAAAAAATTAAAAAGATAATGTCAGACGCAAAAACGAAAACACCCACAGAAAAAGTAAAAGAAATGGTAGAAAACTCTGAGTTGTCATCTCCCTCGATGAGAGGTAATCCTATTTTATGTAATAACATTTTACAAACGACATAATGGCTGCGAGAAAATATATGAAACATTTAGCTGTGGCCAGAAATTGTTCACAGGGATTTTATTTAGAAATAAGGTACTGAGCTGTTTTTATCTGGAGTGCCTTTGTAGCTGCATCATTTTGGAGCTGCTTAATTAATAAGAGAATATTGTTGCGCGCATCAATAGATATTCGTTTAAATCCATCATTTCATCGTTTGTTAAAAATACACACAAAGTTTAAACATAAAATTGACTTATTTGTAATTATTGAAGAGGGTGAATAGTTGTGTTTGCAATATTACATTACTCATATATATATATGTAGCATTGTATAATAATTGTGTTTGCAATATTATGCACTTATATAATTATTGAAGAGGGTGAATAATTGTGTTTGCAATATTATATTACTCATATATATATATGTAGCATTGTATAATAATTGTGTTTGCAATATTATGCACTTATATATATATATATATATATATATATATGAGTGTATAATATTGCAAACACAATTATTCACCCACTTCAATAATTAAAATTTCTCACCGCGCAGTATGGCTTCCCTGTGTCTCTTCTTCAAATAATTTCACGGCTTCTGTTCCGAGGAACTTAGCTCACTGGTGCTCGATATATATGAATTTACTCGAGCAACAAGATTAGCAACTATGTCCCACCCTTTTTACTGTGAAACCAATCAATTGCAAACGCAAGTTCTGCTCCATCCGCTTCTTTTCTCGTACTTCCCGCCTGTGGAGTTCCCTTTCGTTTATTTGCTTCCCCGACAGCTAAAATCTTCAAAAATTTAAATGTAAAGTCGATAGTCATCGCCTATCTCACTAACCCGGATCCTCTCTCTCCCTCTCATGCTCCTTTTTCCGTCCACTCCACTCTCATCAGTATTCTCATCCTACTCTTACCCACTTCCTGACGCCCCCTATAACCTGCCACTCTTTCTCATAAGTTTCATCCTATTATAAACCCCTGCACAACAATGGAATTAAAATGGCTTGCTTGGGACGATATGATTATAAAAAATTATACAATATATATATATTCATGGTCGAGTGGTTAAGACAGTACCAGATCAAATGGTAGCTTCCCCTATGTATATAGGGGTCGCAGGTTCGAATCCAGCTGGATAGCAAACATTTTCGCAATAAAATTTATCGTAAAATAATCAGGCCGGTAGATATAAATATAAAATACTGTTTAATTAAAAACAGAATATCTAGTCGGTTGCTTATAACCAAGTTTCGTTAAAATTCGTTAATTTCCGTAACATGTTTATATATATATATATATATATATATATATATATATATATATATATATATAACACCTAATGAGCCAGACGAATCTACCTGCGGTTCTCCTAAACGGATCGTCAGGGAAAGCTTTATATATAAAGTAGAAGCTTTACATGACACTTTTCTAATAATAGCACGATAAAAAACATCTATTAACCCATAATTTACAAGGAATCTCAATAAAAATATTTGGGAAAATGCAAAAAATAATATTTATATCAAAATATCAAAGTCACCTCGCCATAAAAGAGGCAATATATATCAAACAGTTTTCTCCTACCAACGATCTTACATCATTTAACAGTGGAAATGGATTTTTGAAACTTTTTGAAAAAAATAGGCAGACGCTAACTGACAGGGGGTCTCGTAATAACTTTAAAGAAATGCCTTTTCGAAAACACACGAACATACACACACAAAAAAGAAAATTCACAAAACTCACGTTACATTCAAACAGGCCTAAACAACTATATCAAAAACATCACATCCTTTAAAATGGCAAGTGAAATGGCTGAAAGCTCTAATAAAGTTGAAAAGTATACAACATTTTAAAGAAGCATATTTAGCTATATATATATATATATATATATATATATTCAGAGATAGATAGAAAAAAAATTCAATATATAACGTACTGTTAGATCATATGTATGCGTATGTGCATTTGTATGAGTGTATGTTTAAGTTGGTGTGACAGAGTACAGCAGCAGTGATCCGAGGTTAATGGGACCACGCCTGGATAATTATTTCCTTGCGTCGCCGGGTGTTATCTTTTGCATACATCACGGTATAACTTGTAGTAGAGATTCAAGTACACGTTTTATCTCAAACAGTTCTTATACACATAAAATGTGTATTTCAGTGAATGAGTTTAAAAAAAGATCAAAAGATAAAATGTGAATCTAATACCAGCATCAAATTTCAGTCGTATTCAAAGCATGCCAAACAACTGGTTGTTTGTGAATATCTATCTATCTATCTATCTATCTATCTATCTATCTATCTATCTATCTATCTATTTCGGTTTGTTCATTATCTATCTATCTATCTATCTATCTATCTATCTATCTATCTATCTATCTATCTATCTATTTCGGTTTGTTCATTATCTATCTATCTATCTATCTATCTCTCTATCTATCTATCTTGGTCTGTTAAATATAACTATTTGTTTAATTCTGTCCAATCCATCTATCTATCTATCTATCTATCTATCTATCTATCTATCTATCTATCTATCTATCTTAGTCTTTTCAAACTATCAATCATTTTAGCTGTCTTTTATATCCGAATCTCTAAAAGGCACATGTAAAAAGGAAGATAAATAGATAGATAGATAGATAGATAGATAGATAGAGAGAGAGAGAGAAAGAAAAGAAGAGAGTATGTGTGTGTGTATGTGATTGTGTTTGTGGGAGTAAAAGATGAATAAATTAGTGAAGCGTAAATTTCTGGAATTATTTTATCTATATTACTGAGATACGGCACCTATTATATTGACGTAAAAGTCTTCCGTTCATAAACCAATATATATATATATATATATATATATATGTGTGTGTGTGTGTGTGTGTGTGTGTGTGTGTGTGTGTGTGTGAAATAACAGAACAAACAGCACTTATTTGCTACCTAGGTTTTTTCATTGCCTGAAGAGACCAGCATGGTCGAAAATTGAATAGCAAGTAAACGGTATGTTTCGTTTTTGACATCTTCTTAGCACTGCATATTCAGTTCATTTGTTTTAATAGTGCATTGAGTACTTTCAGCTACCCTGGCCTGGTCGAACCGTCCACTATTTTATTATATATATATATATATATATATATATATATATATATATACTACGGCCAGTTTTTTTTTTTAAATGATGCATTTCATACTATTTTTAGTATTTATTTCCAAGTGGATAATTCTAAATGAAAATAGAATTGTTCATTTTTCATAATGCACTATAACATGTGCATCAAAATAAACTGTACTGGTGTCCAGTTTTTTTTATCTCTTCACCATGCTAATTTATTCATCTTATTGGCTGGCCGAAGCAAAGGCTTTCTGGGTGCCTTGTAAAAATTTCAAAGTAATAATAACAAAAGAACGGTTATATTTTCAATTATATTTATCCAGTTGGCAATAAATACTAAAAATAGTATGAAATACATATTTTTTTAAAAACTGGGGTTGGTTAATAATTATGGCCGGTAGAATATATATATATATATATATATATATATATATAGTTTATCGAACCAGCAAATAATTTTCTAAACATATGCTGTTAAATATAAGAGACAATGAATGTCTGTTATGTTTAATCATGAGCCGATCTAAACGTCGTATTTTGGCTTTAATTTCAGTCGAAAATAAAGACAAAAGTTCTCCAACATTTGAATAATTATTTATTGATTTGATTCTAAGCTTTCGGCTCACATGAGCCATTTTCAGAGAGCTTATTTAGACTGAAATATAATAACATCCACCATCACCGACAATTTTATTTTGTGCTGACATAAAACTCCGCTTGGCAACGGCAATAGTTACCAAAAATAATAAACCCAGTTCTCAATTTGCAATGCGGTTTTATGACGTCACATCGCATGATAGCGCGAAATGACAACAAAACCATGTAGTCAAATGCAATGTAATGTGTTATGTCCGGATTTAAAGGTGCTTTTCTTGAGTGTTGGTTGTTTAGATTTGATGTACATGGCCTCCAATATCTGCAGGTTCCTCTTACTGTGTGGATGAGTAAGGATCACCGTATTGTTGACCAAAATCTGTCTGATATTACCAACATGTTTCTGTTTTTTCAGAGAAATGTTGTTTAATAGTACTCTGATCAGAAAGGTGACATATAAGTCTACGGGAGAGCGTGGTTGTAGTAAAACCAATATATGTACTGGGTTTTTTTTTCTATCTCTCTATCTATCTATCTATAGATAGATAGATAGATAGATAGAGAGAGAGAGAGAGAGAGAGAGAGTGAGAGAGAGAGAGAGAGAGAGAAAGAAACAGAGAGAAACAGAGAGTGGATGGTTATTTCCAAATGCAGTCCAGTGCAGTTGGAAATGCAGTGTTGATGCCCATGTCTTCATTGTTTACGTCTATAAATGTCCTCTTGGCGAGCCTGAGAACAACGCAATCACCAAACAAAAGAGCATGCTCTCTCTCACACGCGTACACACACACACACACACACACACACACTCAAATACACATATATAGATGATCATTCAGAAATTTATAAATAATATAGATACATAATTATGTATATATTTGTGTCTCTATATATGAAATATATACATATTTTTACTTAAATATGTGTTGTAACTTGTCATATTCATAAGATATTTATCAGACATTTTTACATAATATATATAAATATATGTATACTTACAATCATATATATATATATATACATATATATAATATATATATATATATATATATATATATAATCTCTCAGACGCATGGGTAAATGCATATAATCTCATACACAAAGATAGATATAATTAAATATCCAAATATATCATCATATGTAGGCATTTATATATATATATATATCTGAAACGTTCAAGGTTTTATACAATACAAACACAAACAATAACACATCTATTTCTCTCTCTCTCCCTCTCTCTCCCCCCCCCCTCTCTCTCTCTCTCTCTCTCTCTCTCTCTGTGTATATGCACACCCACTCACACACACATACACACTACCGGCCATAATTTATTAGGCCACCCCAAATATTTAAAAGAAATGATGTATTACATACTATTTTTAGTTTTATTACCAAATAAAAATTGAGTGGTTCTTTTGTTATTATTACTTTGTAAAATTTTACAAGGCAAGGAAGCAAAGATGAACTCATCTGAATCACGCTAAATTTTCTTCATTCTTTCATTGATGAAACTGCAATATAGGTAATTATTAAAAATTTATAAAATCATTTGATGCACATGTTTTTGTGAAATATTAACAAAAGAACCATTCTATTGTAATTTACAATTATTCACTTGGCAATAAATACTAAAATTCTACAAGGCAAGGAAGCAAAGATGAGCTCGTCCGAATAACACTAATTTTTCTTCATGCTATCATTCTTTACAATATAGGTAATTATTAAATACTTATAAATTCATTTGATGCACATGTTATAGTGTAATATTAACTAAAGAAGCATTCTATTTTCATTTACAATTATTCACTTGGCAATTAATATAAAAAATGGAATGAAATACATCATTATTTGAAACACTGTGGTGGCCTAATAATTATGGCCTGTAATGTATTCTTGTATGTATGTATGTATGTCTCCGTGCATGTATGTGTTTTTGTTCTTACGGATGTACATATGAATCCCTGAACTTTACATAGGAAACCGTATTTGTTATCTTCCATCCTTCAAGTGAAAATATAAACATGCGGTTGATATTCCTAGGACATATTGAAGTCACGAGCAAAACAATGATTAGAAAATATATCAAAATGACTTACTATCTTCTTCTCTTTCTATGTGCCCTATCCCTTCAAGACGTAGGCGATCATCGCTTTCCACGTCTCCCTATCCGTGGGGGCTCTTAGTACACTTTCTCCTGTTACACCAGGCAACACCCGTTCCGTCATTTTCTGCCTTTCACTGTCTCCTTCATCCTTCTATCTGGCCAGTAAGTATCAGGTTCTTCAAGCCCTCCTTCCTCATTGCATGTCCCAGGAACTTCTGTTGTCTCTTCTTGATGCTCACAATTAAATTTCTTTTCGTTTCCATTCTTTCCAACACCTCATCATTGCACATATGCTCGATTTATGGTATCCGCAGCATCCTTCTGTAGAACCAGATTTCAGTTGCTTCAAGTTTTTTCTTCATCTTCGTATTGAAGAACTGACATCACATAGCAATCCAGCACTCTTTCTTTGTTTCCAGTGAAAATTTCCTGTGACTTAGTACTTTACTCAATTTCTGGAATGCGTCCTTCACCATGCCAATTTGCCTTTCGTTTCTGTGTCTCACTTTCCATCTCCTGTTAGAGTACTTCCTAGGTATTTAAATTTTTGTACTTGCTTGATTCTAGTATTCCCCACCTGTATTTGGCATTTTGGGTTGTTCCTTTTTCTGATGATCATGCATTCGATTTTCATGCAGCTTATTTGTACTCCTTTTTTGTTACTCTCTTCAGCTACCTTCTGTAGGAGGTTTTGTAGTTTTCTTTCCGTGTCTGCAATCAGCACTGTATCATCTGCATATCTTATGTTGTTCAAATTTTGGCCCCAGATGACAAATTCTGGCATAGCATCTCGGGTACTTGAAATATTTTCGCTATACAAGTTGAACAGACCAGGTTAAAAGACACATCTTTGTCTTAGGCCGCTTTCTACCTTTGTAAATCTTCTGAAATCGTTACCTGTCCGTATGCAGACAGTTTGCTGCCAGTCGAGATTCTTGATTACCCTGGTGTCTTTCCCAAATATGTCGAGGCTGCTGAACATTTCCATCAATTCTTCGTAGCGTATTTTGTCGAATGCCTTTGCATGATCAATAAAACACAGGTACAAGTCCTTCTTCATTTGTATTGCCCTTTCGGAGATCATCCTAATCACAAATATGGCGTTCCTTGTTCCAGTGTCTTTGACGGACCCGCACTGTTCCTGTTCTATCGCTGGCGTTATTCTGTTTCTTGCTCTATTCATCAGGATTTTGACAATCTGTTTTGTAATGTGACTCATTAAGCTAATATTTCGGTATAGTTCGCACTCGTTTGCAGCTAGATTCTTCGGCAGTGCTGTAAAGATCTACTTGCATAGGTCATCTGGTATTATTCCACTATTACACATTTCATTTATTATTTCTGTAATCTTCTCTATGCCAAATTGTTCCAGGGCTATCAGCAGTTCTATTACAATGCCGTCTGGAACAGCTGCTTTGTTTCTGTTCAGTTTGGCCATTGCAGCTTCCACTTCGGACTTTAATATTTCCGGTCCGTCCTCATCCTTGTGTATTCTCGGTTGCTCTCTGTCGCGGAAAAGATCTTTTATGTATTCTTCCCATCGCTGAAGTATTTCCTCTTTCTCCAATATTATCGTTCCATCCTTGGATTTTATGCATCCTGTTGAGGAGCAGGTTTTTGTCCTGTCAGCCATTTTATCTCTTTATGCATGTTTGCTTTATTGGTCTGCTCACTCTCTCTATCTCACTCTCTCTGCGCATTTGTTGTTGAGCCATTCCACTTTAGCCTCTCTGCATTTGTTCCTCATCTCCCTGTGTAGTTTCCTGTACTCCCTTTCATGTCTTGGCGTTATTTTTTGTCTCCTTTGCATCACTAAAGAGATTCTGGATATGATGCAAAAGACTTACTATAGATTTCTTAAAATATTTGAAGGATCGAAAATCGTTGAGAGCCCAGATCGCTCGCTCACGTCCTGAAAAAAAAGAACAAAGTTCTTAAAAAAGAGCAGAAAACCACACACGTAAAAAATTAGTTTACGATATAATGGAAATGAGGATATATATATATATATATATATATATATATATATATATATATATATATTAAGAGTGACAGAGATATATAATATTTGCCCACATCTATTCATCCATATATATATATATATATATATATATATATATATATATATTAAGAGTGACAGAGAGATATATCATTTACCCCCATCTATTCATCCATATTTATATATATATACAGTTGAACCTGTCGTATGCGACACTCGTCATCAATAACCATCTGTTGTTAACGACCGTTGTTCTATGCACGGACGATTTGCTAATGTTAATTGACCCTTCGTGAGAGACCACCTCCAGAAGGTGACCAGCGACTAACTTCAACAAGTAAAAATCACTGATCAAGCGACCGCTTTAAAAAGAAATCCATTTTGGTCGTACACTGTGAACAACTAAATTAGGAGAAACTAAATGAGTAATCTATTTCATTTTTATTTGATCTAAACCAGGAATAATTCCTCATTGTTTTGTTATTGTAGTGTTGTATCTAACTGTAATTTCTTGTTGTAATGTACATTGTCTGATTTCACTTAACGCTCAAACGGCTGCTGTTTTGTACAATATATATTGCATTTGACGTGTTCAAGGGATTTATCGCAGTCTCTGGACTGACTTAGATAAAATCAGGGATTGGGAAAATTTTCTCCCTTTCTCAAATTTCTGACTCTTTTGTTTCTTTTTTTTGTGTATCTATCTGCTCTATTTCTATCTAGGTATATTTATCTCTATCTCTCTGTTTCTCTACTCCTACTCACGATCAGTTTCCACTTCTGCTATATAAGCGTGACTCTTCAGAAATGAATTGAGTTCTTTCGGTGACTGGCGTGTGTATATACTGCTGATATACAACACGTTCAAATGATTTACATTTAAAATTTAAATCATTTGTTCAAATGTAAATCATCAGTTCAACCAACATCAAACATTGATGAAGAGAATACATCAGAAATTTCCGTGTCGCAATGAACAATTAATTAAATGTATAATCATATTAAGCTCTATAATATTTATTATTTTGAGCACTGTTCATAATGAAATAAATACCGAGGCACTCAAAATAGTAAAACCCTGAGTCCTCTTCACCTGTAATTATATATATATATATTGTCATCCGCAGGCAGATCGGTTTCGCCGTATCACAGCTCATCAGTACGTTTAGACTCCGATTGCATTTTTACCCAGGATTGAAACCCGACCGAAATGGCGTTAGTCGGCGACTCTACCCCTGGGACTATGGGCGTTCGGTGGAAGTAGGCAGACTTTTAGCGCATATCATTATATGCACCCAATAGCTAGTGTGATCTAATTCATTTCACTGAATGAGCGATGCGTATATGCCAGAGTAACTACTGTTTATCAAAGTCTAATATTTTTTCAGAGTGCTCAATCAAGGTGTGAGAGCGTAAATATTGTCATCTGCAGACAGATCTGTTTCGCCGTATCACAGCTCGTCAGTAGGGTTAGACTCCGATTGCTTTCTTACCCGGGACTGAAACCCGATACGGTTATTTACTGATGTATTTGTTCTTTTTTCTGTCAGACTGAACTTTCGATAAATCTTATTGAAGTCAAAGGTGACCTTTGGCTAGATTCGAATCTGTATTCCCCTTTTGCAGGAGAAACTGTGGAATTGGTCCAGTACTGTTCTTCACATGGCTAAAAAAAGCTCCATAATTTCGTATGGTTTTATCTGCCCATTAAGTACACTTTGCTCATATAGATTATCTTGTTCATAAATGTCCAGATATATAATAGTGTCTTACTAATATGGGTGTCCATTAAAAATTAGTAATATATGCGAGCTTAAATAAAATTAGCGCATACTTTAAAAAAAGAGAGCGGATAATTTTTTACATTTCCTTCTATATATATATATATTAATCATATCACCCCGAGCAAGGCGGTAACGCCACTGATGTGAAGGGGGCTACATAAGAGTAAAAGATAGAAGAGAGTAAAGGAGAAACCATTTAGAAAGGAGCAAGAGAAGGGAGGGAATACAGGTGTGATGACAGTTGCAGAGGTGGAGAGAAAGGAAAGGATATACAGGGTGGTGAGGAAAGAACTAGGGTCAAGTGGTTAAGAGATGAGTTTTTACCTTGCATTTGAATTCCTGGAAGTTGTAGCCGTCATGAAAGCAAGAATAAGGAAGCGAGTTCCAATAGATTTATTAGACATGCTGCAATATGCCCAATAAGAAAGACTCTTTTACAGGATATTTACGTAAAATGTTTAAAATAATGAAAACATTATTAATAAAAATGATAACGCTAAAACTCAATACCATCAACAATGAACATGGCCACAATCTGCTGAGCGTGTTTGTAAAATAAAAAATTACTAAATCTCTAGATACATACATTATAAAAGTCATGCAAAAAATAAAAATAAAGACAATGATAATGATTAAATGTATAGCTAAAAGGACTCTGAAATACAGTACATTCGGCCAATAATTTACAGACACACACACAGATACCTACATATAAATATATATATAGTTTTAAATGAGTAATATATAGCTTTATAACAGTAATATACATAAATAGCTATATACACACAAGTGGATATCGGCTCGGAACGAGAAATTGAGGAGCCGAGTTTGAATTCCAGTTGAATTCATTACATTCACTTACGCGAAAATACCCTTGGAAAAGGTATTAATCCGTCTCTTCCCTCCAGTTATGGGTTAAATAACAGGACAGATTGGGTTGTATAGCCTTGTCTGGCAACCAGTCTACCGCAGAAAGTAATGGCAACCTACTGCAGGATAATCTTTTGCTCTGTCAGTCAAGCCTTTTTCTAGAAATGATAGCCCAAGGCGTGAATCACGTATGGCATTTAACTGACTGACTGGATTATAAAAGACACTTTGTCAGGTAGGTGTTTTTCTATCGCAGAAATATTCGATGTCGGGGTGAAGATAGAGAGTCGTAAATTTAGTGCAAAGAATTTGTCATTTTAACTGAAGAGGTTCAGGTCGAATAGAGACATATACTTAATATCTAGACACTTTACGAACATACAAATATATATATATATATATATATATATATATATATATATATATATATATATATTGATGTTTTTAATTAATTAGTTTTTGGTCATAATATAATTTGACCTCTGTAAATTTGTATAAAAAAGTGTTTAATATAATTATATTGTAGAACTTTTGAATATTTCCTATTTGTAAACCAGTTATTACGCGACCTATATTTCTACCAAAAATGGTGTTTATATATATATATATAATATTGTGCTGAAGTATTCACATGTTAGCCATTTAAAATAACTTCTTACTCAAAAGAGACATCTTTCACACACACAACCACATCTATGTGGAGTTGTGATAATGCTTAGTACCAAAATTTTTAATATTTTGTAAAACAATTTTTTTTGTTTTGAAGTACTCGATGTGGAAATAGAGATAAGCCGTTAATTGTATTATTGTGAAGATTGGCACGTAAGTGACAATCTTCTATATATATATTCTACGATTATATATATATATATTATATAATATATATATATTTACATATTGTGTGTGTGTGTGTGTGTGTAATCTATGAAGAATATATGAATTTTTATAATTTAATACGCTATAATTTTATTATGTTAAGAGCTATTTTTAGTAAATACTAAGATATAAGTAGACGCTCCTGTTATATTAAAGAAGAAATCTGAATAAGTTAAGTGTCTTTTAAAAATAGATATAACCTTGTTTGGTTATGGAGATATTCCTAGCCATTTTCTTTAAAAGCCCCTCGGATAAATCGACGCTTTCTACCAAACAAAAAAAAAAAATGTTTAGGGGACGCAATTTTGAATTCTGCCGAAGGGTGCATTTTTAAAAATATGATTTCCCGAATGTTCAGGACGCTATCACTTAAAAATAATGTTTAATTTTAGAAAAAAATATTGTACATTTATTACATTAAACGTCATTTTTAAACCTAAATAAAAGTCGTATGCATGGGTGTGTGTGTGTGTGTGATATGTATTAAAACAAAATTACATGCATGAGGGGACATCTGACGAGCATTTCTGTGCTGCTGTCATACATTTACACAGAGTTAAGAGTGATTTATGAGAAATTTGACATTTACTCATATTTCATTGACAGTAACGTAATATTTTCACAAGCAAAATATTGCTCGTAAATACAAGAGATTTCCTGACTTTAACAATGTCCCCAGTAAGGATAAAACACGATATATATATATATATATATATATATATATATATACACACACACACACACAAAATCAAGGACATGTTCACACACACACACACTCATATATATATATATATATATATATATATATATATATATATATATGGTACTGTGCAAAAGTGTTAGGACAAGAACTATTTTATATTTTATGAGGCATCAAAATAAAATTCAAAGTCACCCCCTGTTCTAACCCTTTTCCCCACGAGAGGTAGTCTGCAAATGTATTAGGACAGGGGTGATTCTCCTAAAAAAAAACAATGAAATTCAAATACAGGGTGAAAAGCCAAGTAAATTGCTAATAAATATTGATTATTTAAAAATTGGCATTAAAAAAAAAAGGTATTAAAACGAAGTTATATTTAATTTCTCATATTTTCTGTTAAACAAGTCATTTTGAAACTACTCAATTGAACATCTATAGGATATTTTGGATAAAAATTGATAAAGCTAATGTTACTTCGCATGACACACTTTGGGAACAAATACAAGATTCTTGGCAGGAGATACCATTAGTTACATTGAAGAAGCTTCTGATGTCAATTCCTGACAGAATTAAGGTTGTGATCAAGCTAAAAGTCTATGATACTAAATATTAAATTTATTTTCTAACAAGTATGTTTTCTTGTTAAAGCATTTGTTGAGTAAATCAAATAAAATTACTTTTACTAATTAATTGTATTTTTTCTGACAATATGCCTACTAAAATATAAAATAGTTATGCACAGTACTGTATATATATATATATATATATATATATACAGTACTGTATATATATATATATATATATATATTTGCACAGTACTGTATATATATATATATATATATATATATATATATATAAACACACAAACAAAATCAGGCACACGTATACCTATATATATATATATATATATATATATATATATATATATATATATACTCCTAAGAAGGTTGGGTCACAAGTCGATCCAGGATGTTTTTTTCCGCCTGAATCCATCCTGCATATATACAAGTCAACCATCCGTCCGTGCATGGAGTACTGCTGCCATTTATGGTCAGGCGCCCCTGCCGTACTCCTCAGTGTTCTCGACAGGCTCAAAAGGAGAGTCTGTAATGTGATAGGTACTGATCAGGCGGCTCGACTGTAACCACTTCCCCACCGTCGAAATGTGGCCTCTCTTTGTTCTGTAAATACATTCATGGCTTCTGCTCGGATGAACTTAAGTCACTGGTGCCTCCTCAACAGGTGTTCACTCGTGCAACCAGACTGGCAAATGGGTCTCACCCATTCACAGTCATGTTAGCCAAATGCAGATGACAATTCTACTCCTTCAGCTTCTTCTCTCGCACTTCCCGCCTGTGGAAATTCAAATGCAATGTCAATACTCATCTATTAAACACTGGACTCTTGCTCTCTCCCCACACCCGTATATCCATCCATTTCTCAGTTTTCTATTGTTCCTTTCTAACTAGTTTGTACTCCTCACTCTTTTCTAATTATTTTTTTACAGTTATGTAACGCCCAGCTCATCAGTGGCATTTCTGCCTTGCTCGAGGTGAAATGATATATATATATATATAAAATTAAAAAAATAAAAATCGTGTAAAAACGGAGGAGATAATCTAAAAGAATTATATAATTAATATAAAATATTGAAGAGATAAAAATAGAGAACACAATGGATATTATCCAGAGCAATTATTCAGAACCATATGAAATACTGAGTACTCTCAGTATTATATATATATATATATATATAAATATGAAAAAATACTGCCAAAATATACACAATATATATATATATATATATATATATATATATATATATATTGTGTGTATTTTGGCAGTATTTTTTCATTAATACATATTTCGTTGAATAATATAGACAAGTTTTGTCTATTTATTTTGTGTAGGATCCTTTCGTATAATCTGATAAGCTTAATAGTGCTATCGTTAAAAGACGTCTTTTTAATATATATATATATACAGTGTGCAATGAATGAATAGTGGTCTAAGTAGCACAACACTGACATCTCGTTTTAACTGATATACTTACCAATATTACACAAAACTATCTTGAAATATTAATGAGTAAAATTTATTAAACATAATCGCCATTGGAATCTTGCATTTCTCTCATTTCTTTTTGTCGTTTTTTTTTGTTTTTAATTTGGCGGATGAGGCCATAACACTTGACTTCACTTCATCTTTGATTTTACAGAGTTTTGTTGGTCTCTCACTAAAACATCAAGGAGGTTGCATTCTGCCGGGTTAGATGGCCAAATATAAGGGTGATGTGGTCCTAGAAATTGTCTGACGGCCATGTCTGTGTTCTCCTGCTAGTGTCGAATAGAGCAGAATCTTATTCCGAGACGTAGGGTCTTCTATCACACACAATCTTGACACAGGGCAGAAGTATCTACGCAAGGAACTTTATTTATGCATTCCTGCTGAGTCTGAGGCCTTTTGAGAAGACAAATAGAGACATATCGATGCTATCGATGTTGATTAAACTATCCGACTCATTCAGTCTTTTTCAAACCAGTACACTGTCATCAGATTGAAACCGAAACATTCTTAAATAAATGTGTTGGAGATTTCGGTGCAAATTTTAACCAAAACAGCCGCTTCCGAGTTTAAGGCACAATGAATTGCATCATTGTGCTTTTTTCCCTACAGACGGTCCCCAATAGATCAGTGGTCCCCAACATTTTAATCCCCATTTTCCAATCACTTATTCACTTGGGGACCACTACAATGGAATAAGTTAAACCAGCAAAAATAATAGATTTTTCTGTAAAAAATATATATTCATGTAAAATGAAATGTTTGTCAAAAAACCATGATACGGCATTCATCACATCAGTGGCCGTCCTTGACGTTTCCAAATTTTCATAATGTTTCATTTTTCTCTTTTCTCGTTCATGACACATTTTGCGGTGTGTAGCAACAATGGTGTGATGCATAAAATCATACAATATCATATGAAGAATGTGCAACGACAAACAGCACTACCTCATTCAGCACAACTGTATGTGTTTTCATGGGAGCAAATCACACATAACGTATTGAACATATAAATAAAGCCTGCAATTAAAAGATAAGCATTACTTCTTTTGACAAAACTGTAGATGATATTTTATTCATCATATTGATGATGTTGAGATTTGCACTGCCAACGGGATGAAGCATTTTACAAGTAGATGAAAGCAAGTTTGAAACTATGGATTAAATGATAGGGTGTGCGCCGCACATCTAGCATAATATGAGTATACGCCGGTACGAATTAAAAACTTTTTGAGCATTTGAAATTCGTTGATGGGCCCCTAGCGGTCCCTGGGTCCCTGGTTGGAGATCAAGGCAATTGATCTTTCTATAATTTGCAATCAACAGAATAAAAAACGAACAAAGCACGTGTGCGACATTAAAATATAAATATAGTCTCTTTCTGTCTGCAACAGATTTTGGTGGACTCAGTGATCGTTTCCTCAATGTGCTGACAAAATGAACAAAAATATTTACTGAGAATAAAATAGATAAGAATCCAACAGACCAAGAAAAAAGAAAGTACGACTAGGAAACCGCAAGTATTGGACTATTGTATATTGTATTATATTATATTGTACAAAGGTGTAAAATCGTCTGTACAATAAAGACGGAAGCTGGTTCGACTGAAATAGGCCCACACTTCGGATGTGCCATGAAATAACGTGTCTTCCTAAATCTTTTCTTATATATATATATATATATTCACTGATGAACTGTGATACAGCAAAACAGATCAGTCTGCGGATAACTATATATATACTGGCTCTGTAAATAAATAATTTTAATTACATTGAATTTCCTAGTTGGATCAGTTTTAGTATTTCATTTTTAATAATTAATAATCATAGAAACTACTTAAGGATTTTACCATTAACCTTATCTTTCTGGATATATATATATATATATATATATATATATATATATATATATTCAAAATAATACCTAAACTGACTCTGTAAGTATCTAAATCCTAAATTTCTACAAAGATAAACTTTAAGAAAAACGAATAACCGACAGAATCTAATTCCGTTAACATCCGTCGCACTAAGGCGTTGGATGGGAGGGGGAAAAAAAAGAAATCCGC
>JBBBDQ010001283.1:2427500-2552500 GCA_037127315.1 Ascarosepion bandense | reverse complement strand
TAGATAGATAGATGAAAATCAGGTTAACATAGATAGATAGATAGATAGATAGATAGATAGATAGATAGATAGATAGATAGATAGATAGATGAAAATCAGGTTAACATAGATAGATAGATAGATAGATAGATAGATAGATAGATGATGATGAAAATCAGGTTAACATAGATAGATAGATAGATAGTAGATAGATAGATAGATAGATAGATAGATAGATAGATAGATAGATAGATAGATAGACAGCGTAATTAACATTGCCTTAAGTTCTTACTAGGGCTTGAAACTGACTGTTATCATACGGTGTTGAATCCTGTGTTTTGTCGCCGATATTGAGCTCATTACAACTATAAAAGGTCTGATATTGTATACAATATAAACACACACACACACACACACACATCACCCACACAAAAACACACGCACGGAATTTACACACACACACACACACACACACACACACACACACACACATATATATGAACAGGTTGAGATAGACATAGATAGACTGAGATAGATAGATAGATAGATAGATAGATAGATAGATAGATAGATAGATGAAAAGCAGGCTGTACATAGATAGATAGATAGATAGATAGATAGATAGATAGATAGATAGATAGATAGATGAAAATCAGGTTAACATAGATAGATAGATAGATAGATAGATAGATAGATAGATAGATAGATGAAAATCAGGTTAACATAGATAGATAGATAGATAGATGAAAATCAGGTTAACATAGATAGATAGATAGATAGATAGATAGATAGATAGATAGATAGATAGATAGATAGATAGACAGCGTAATTAACATTGCCTTAAGTTCTTACTAGGGCTTGAAACTGACTGTTATCATACGGTGTTGAATCCTGTGTTTTGTCGCCGATATTGAGCTCATTACAACTATAAAAGGTCTGATATTGTATACAATATAAACACACACACACACACACACACACACACACACACACACACACACACACACATATATATGAACAGGTTGAGATAGACATAGATAGACTGAGATAGATAGATATGAACAAACTAAGATAGATAGGTAGATAGATAGATAGATAGATAGATAGATAGATAGATAGATAGATAGATAGATAGATGAAAATCAGGCTGACATAGATAGATAGATAGATAGATAGATAGATAGATAGATAGATAGATAGATAGATAGAGGTTAAGATTGATGAAAATCAGGTTAACATAGATAGATAGATAGATAGATAGATAGATAGATAGATAGATAGATAGAAAATGAAAATCAGGTTAACATAGATAGATAGATAGATAGATAGATAGATAGATAGATAGATAGATGAAAATCAGGTTAACATAGATAGATAGATAGATAGATAGATAGATAGATAGATAGACAGCGTATTTAACATTGCCTTAAGTTCTTACTAGGGCTTGAAACTGACTGTTATCATACGGTGTTGAATCCTGTGTTTTGTCGCCGATATTGAGCTCATTACAACTATAAAAGGTCTGATATTATATACAATATAAACACACACACACACACACACACACACACATCACCAACACACACACACACGCACGGAATTTACACACACACACACACACACACACACACACACACACACACATATATATATATGAACAGGTTGAGATAGACATAGATAGACTGAGATAGATAGATATGAACAAACTAAGATAGATAGATAGATAGATAGATAGATAGATAGATAGATAGATGAAAATCAGGCTGACATAGATAGATAGATAGATAGATAGATAGATAGATAGATAGATAGATAGATAGATAGATAGATAGACAGCGTAATTAACATTGCCTTAAGTTCTTACTAGGGCTTGAAACTGACTGTTATCATACGGTGTTGAATCCTGTGTTTTATCGCCGATATTGAACTCATTACAACTATAAAAGTTCTGATATTGTATACAATATAAACACACACACACACACACACACACACACACACACACACACACACACACACATCACCCACACACAAACACACGCACGGAATTCACACACACACACACACACACACACACACACACACACACACACACACAGCACCCACACACACACACGCCATGTTCGCACACTCACGCACACACACATACGCACATGTGCGCAGACTGCAATAAATTATATAAGCACAAACACACAGTCCACATACTGATACGCACAAGTGTGTGCGCGCACACACACACATTTATATATGTATGTATGTATATATATATATATATATATTGTGCATTTAGAAAGCATTCCCTGTTTTATGTAAGTTAATGAAACTTGCATATATATATTAATTATAAGTTATAGTTTAGAACATCTACAAATTATCTAAACTATAATTTATAATAAATATTCACAGCTCCATTTTATATTGACCACTGTTTTAAATGAATGTCTTGAACGTTGTTCAGTTTTTCTTCGTTCCTTATTTACTTGGATATATATATATATATATATATATATATATATATATATATAACCCACGCATTAATAGCTATTATAATTATAATTATAATTATAATTATTATTATAAATATACATTTTCGACTTCGCCGGTGACCCTATTCTGAGTTTCATGCATGATGCAAACGTAAGGTGTTGACTGAAAACTAAACATAGATATCAGCACCTGCTATAGTGCTACCGATGAGGCACAACATGTTACTTGTATGTTCATTTATGCATATATTTTACCTCCGCTTTTTTTTATAACAAAACTATTTCATTACCAGCACTCTCTCCGAACTACTTTGTATATTTATACGCTACCTGCCATAATTATTAGGCCACCCAAATGTTTTTAAAAAAATGGTGTATTTCATACTATTTTTTAGTATACATTGCCAAGTGAATAACTGTATATGAAAATAGAATGGTTCTTTTGTTAATACTGCACAATAACATGTGCATCAAATGTATTTGTAAATATTTAATAATTATCTATATTGCAGTTTCATCAATGAAAGGATGAAGAAAATTTAGGATGATTCGGAAGAGTTCGTCTTTACTTCTATGCCTTGTAAAATTTTGCAAAGTAATAGCAACAAAAGAACAATTCTGTTTTCATTTAGAATTATCCATTTGACAATAAATACTAAAAATAGTAGGAAATTCATCATTTCTTTTAAAATACTCGGGTGACCGGTAATGTATATATATATATATATATATATATATATATATATATATATGTATATATGTGTGTTTGTGTGTGTGTTTTTGTGTAGATATATGCAAGATGTGCTTTTGTGTGGACATGTTTTTTGGATAAAGTATTTTTAGTAAAACGATATTCAGTAAATTTTGTATGTGATTTTTCTTTATTTATCTTACTACCTATAAGCATCAAAAGTTTAAATTTAACCTCAATTGCCAACATCTGTCCTTCTGAACTGTGATTTTTAATATTTTTTCTCACTTGTCTGCACTAAAGTTTTCTCATTCTCTTTCACTGAATGTAACCTCCTGCGTTTTGGAGATATTATCGCCTTTCTTGCGGTAATTTTTTAAAGATAATCTGTTTACTACAAAATTTGTTGTATATCATATTTTCACATTCATTAATCATATATATATATATATATATATATATATATATATATATATATATTGACATCCGCAGACAGATCTGTTTCGCCGTATCACAGCTCATCAGTACGGTTAGACTCCGATTGCTTTTTTACCCAGGATTGGAACCCGACCGAAATGGCGTCAGTCGGCGATTCTACCCCTGGGCTATGGGCATTCGGTGGTAGTAGTCATACTTTTTAGCGCATATCATTATACGCGCCCAATATGTTTGTATGTTTGTAAGGTGGCTACTTAATAAGTTTCTGTCAGTATTTCTAGTGTGTATCAGTTAGTTAACAGCGATACGTGATACAGGCTTAGTTGATCATGTCTCAAAAGAGACATGACTGACTGGGCAGAAGATTTTCCCGTATTAGGTTGCCATTACTTTCTGCGCTAGACTGGTTGCCAGCCAAGCCTATACAACCCAATCTGTCCTGTTATTTAATCCATAACCGGAGGGAAGAGACGGATTAATACCTTTCCCTAAGGTATTTGCGTGTAAGTAAATGCAAAGAATTCACCTGGAATTCGAACTCGGCTCCCCGATTTCTTGTTCCGAGTCGATATCGACTCGTGTGTATATAACTCCTATTTATGTATATTACAGTTATCGAATGATATATTACGCATTTAAAACTACATTTATGTGTGTGTGTGTGTGTGTGTGTGTGTCTGTGTGTGTAAATGCGTGTGTGTGTGTGTGTGTGTGTGTGTGTGTGTGTGTGTGTGTGTGTGTGTGTGTGTGTGTGTGCTCGCGTGCGCGTGCATGGCCGGTGCAATTGTCTTCCACAGTCAATCTATGATATGACTCCCAAAGGTAGTATAATACACAAATTTTATTGTAAACTAATTATATTTGATAATGAATCATGAGCAATGTACACGAACAAATCAATTAAAAAATACTGAAATTAATTAAAATCTTAAACATGTCGCAACAGATCATTCAATCTTAAATATTTCAATAATGTTTTTCGAATTTGTTAACATCCGCATCAGATTTTTCTTGTTAAGAAGTTGAATAATTTAACATATTCAAGATTATGGATAAAAATACAAGTTAATTTTATATAGTGATTTTTTTTTCGAGGATTTGGTTGCGCCAAAATAATTCATGGATTTGGACGAAAATAAATAAACACGCTGGAATGATGTCAAAATCCGCGAAAATTTTTTAACATCTAGGTAGAAAGCTTGGACGATTTTATTTATTTTTTTACTGCTAGTTTTCTTTCTAATTCCTGTCATTTCATATTCTTATGATTGTACATCAAACATTTGAATTTCAACTGAATAGAGTTCACCTCTTTATCATAGAAAAATATCATTACTCTATTTTCGATATTTTTCTGCAACACCGTTGAGTTTTTCTCTCTATTTTCTTTTTAAACATTCTCTCCCTCTCTCTTTTACTCAATCTATCTCTTTTTATATATATATATATATATATATATATATATATATATAAAGATATTTTTTGAGTAACATATCACACAGTTTTACCCATAAAATCCCCACCGCAAATGGATGCTTGTTTTTATCCACTCTCTTCTCGCTGCTTCTTTCACTGTGTTTCCAGCTTGGCCATTCTGAAATAGTTGTATAGAAATTGCTATGACGTCAACCTGTTGTTCACACCACAAATCAGGGTCAAAATTTTACACACGTTTCGTAATATTAATCAGGCCGTCCCACAGAGAGCTATTTCAAACGGTAAAATCTGCTATTTGATTTAATAGGATTTTTGCCTTTATTCCTTCTTATTTGTATATCATACTTCATATCTAACTCAGTTCTTTTTCAAATATTTTTCACGCCTATCAACACGTGCTTCATATATATCTACATCAGTGTTTATAATTTATAATTTATTGTTCCGCTTTTAGCAAAGTCTGTTCATATATGAATCTAGGCTCGGATGAGGAATGGGAAAACCGAGTTCGAAATCCAGTCCAGTCAATTACATTAACCCTAGATAAATATATAAATCCATTTGTTCTATGCCCCTCCCACACAGATATAGGTTAACAGCAGAACAAAGTTGGATCTATAGCTCTGGATAGTAATCAGTCTAGATGAAGAAAAACTTTAACCGGGGGCACCATCAAACTATTTCGCACAAGAAACACCACTTCTACTACGACAGCTATACATGTGCCGCCCCTAGAGACGAATGGGTTGCGGAACCTGTGATGATGATGTAATAATAGTTCATGCCTCACATACTTTTGTCTTTCTTTCTTTCTTTCTTTTCTTCTTTCTTTCTTTCTTTCTTTTTTCTTTCTTTCTTTCTTTTCTTCTTTTTATATATATATATATATATATATATACACACACACACACATATATATATAATATATATATATACAGATATATATATATATATGTATCTACACACACACACACACACACACACACACACACACATATATATATATATATATATATATATATATGCTTAGAACCAGAATGATACGAAAAATTGTCAAACGTTGGACAATTTTTGTCTTTATTTTCACCTTAAATTATAGCCAAAATACGATGATTCGAACGGTTCATGATTAAAAATAAGGGACATTCATTGTCGGTTATATTTAACAGTATATGTTATGTTTAGAAAATTATCTGCTGCTTCGATACACTATATATATATATATATATATATATATATATATATATATATATATATATATTGCTTTGTCTTTTCACACCTCTGTCTTTCTGACTGTCTGTGTTTTATATTAAAAATTACCTATATATACCCATTTTACATATATATATATACATATGGGCTTTCATATTAATAACTAACTTTGTGTCGCATTTTGTTCCTATCTATCTATATATATGTATATATACACATTTATGTGTATGTATATATGTATGTGTATGTGTGTATTTAAAATAATTTAATTAAAAGACCTCGCAATCAAGCCAATCGCTTGCCAAGACACAAGAAGTGTCGAAAAAATATAGTTATTTGTATTTATGTTATAACATACTTATGTTATAAATTGTAAATAAACAACATTTGCGCTACTCTGTATTGAGCACTCATTTAAGAATAGTGTTTATCTTGCTTTTTTTTGCATATCGAAATCTTATTCCATCTATACCAATCTTATATTTAAGCACTCACACACACACAGACAAAACACACACACACACACATACACACACACACACATATATATATATATATATATATATGTATATATTGGCTTGAATAAATAGTTCTAAACTTTGTCGGGTGATACTGATGTAATGACATAGAGAAAGGACCATGCTATTAGTTGGGATATGCAAACGCTATATCATAATTTATTACATGTTAACATTTACACTAATTTTTTTCAACCAACCGATGAGATATTGGTAAATGTTTCTGCTGCACCCCCCCATACACACACACATATATATATATTCTGTGCAATATACATTGTCAATTTCAGCTTTTTAACTCAATTCAATTAAAAATAATCGCTTCGTTAGTTGTCTGATTTTAATATACAAGTAAATTCAATGAAATAAATGCAATCCAAAAGATACATGCCATATACACTTCTGGCTGTGGTGTTGTGTGTGTGTGTGTGTGTGTGTGTTTAGGGTTATTTGTAATATGTTTTTTTTTTATAATTCATTTCACCTCAGGCAAGGCATTCCACTGCCACTATTGCGCAGGGGTTACATAGGGGAAAGTGATGAGAAAGAGTGGTTAGATATAGGGAATGTCAGAAGGAGGGTGATAGACGGGTAAGGATACCGAGGATGAAGTTGGGTAGATGGAAAGAGTGTTTGAAAGAATGGATGCGAGTTAGTTAGGAGGTGTCTATTGACCTTACATATAAACTCCTGGAGATTGTAGCTGTCGGGGAAGCAATTATGTGGAAGGGAATTCCACAGGCGGGAAGTGCGAGATAACAATCTCTGATACAAAAGTGGAGATGTTGAGACAATATGAAAAAGTTATAAACGACTGTTTCTCTTTGATACTATAAATAATACCTGCATGAATGTATACATATACCTAACGATACAAAATAATTTCTGCTTAATGTGGGCTGATTTATTATCTAAAAGACAAAGGAGGCATAATATATATATATATATATATATATATATATATATATATATATATATTAAAGAGCAATCGGAGTCTAACGGTACTGTTGAGCTGTGATACAGCGAAACAGATCTGTCTGCGGATGACAATATATATATATATATATATATATATATATATATATATATATATATATATATTCTGTGTATTTTGGCAGCATTTTTTCATTAATACAGGTTTCATTGAATAATATAGACAAGTTCTGTCTATTTATTTTGTGTAAGATCCGTTCGTATGATCTGATTAGCTTGATAGTGTTGTCATGGAAAGACGACAAGAAATCGCAATAATTGTTGATTTTTTTATCAGGTCTGAGCTTTCGGCTTATATAAGTCATTATCATTTAATGTTCAGTGAACATAGATATATATAACACAAACAGTTGCATGTCTCTGTTTGTCTAAGTTTACTTTCTTTATAGACCTTCTTAAAATTAAAAAGAATCCCTAAAAATTTCCATCGCATTTTGTTTATATGTGTATAAAAAATAGTGATATTCATTTTTTGCATATTTTTTTTAACTTAATTTTTTAAAACTTTTTGAATCGGGAATCGAGCACTTTTTTCTGTAGCCCTTCTTTGGGTTTCTCTAATCTTGATTATTTAAAGAGGGATCTAATATTCTATAAGCAAGGTATAAAAGCCACTGAGACACTTGGTATTTCGAAAAAAACGGTTCTATAATATAATTATATTGAACACGTTTTAATACAAATGTGCACTGGTCTAATCTTATTATGACCAGAAACTAAGTAATTAAACTATCAATCAATCAATCAATCAATCAGTATATATATATATATATATATATATATATATATATATATATATATATATATTAATACAGATTTCATGAAATAATATAGACAAGTTCTGTCTATTTATTTTGTGTAAAATCCGTTCGTATGATCTGATTAGCTTGATAGTGTTGTCATGGAAAGACGACAAGAAATCGCAATCATTGTTGATTTTTTTTTATCAGGTCTGAGCTTTCGGCTTACATAAGCCATTATCAAAGGATGAACATTTAATGTTCAGTGAACATAGATATATATAACACAAACAGTTGCAGGTCGCTGTTTGTCTAATCTCGTAAGTTTACTTCATAGACCTTCTTAAAATTAAAAAGTAACCTTAAAATGTTTCATCGCATTTTGTTTATGTGTGTATAAAAAATAGTGATATTCATTTTTTGCATATTTTTTTTTAACTTTCGGCTTTTTGAATCGGGAATCGAGCACTTTTTTCTGTAGCCCTTCTTTGGGTTTCTCTAATCTTGATTAAAGAGAGATCTAATATTCTATAAGCAAGGTATAAAAGCCACTGAGACACTTGGTATTTCGGAAAAAAACGGTTCTATAATATAATTATATTGAACACGTTTTAATACAAATGTGCACCGGTCTAATCTTATTATGACCAGAAACTAAGTAATTTAACTATCAATCAATCAATCAATCAATATATATATATATATATATATATATATATAAAGATTTTTAAATTGTGAATACGAGTAGCAAATACGTATTCCCTAGTTTAAAATTTCTTCTTCATCTTTTATTTTTCATGTGCCATGTCTTTCAGAATGTAGGCGATCATAGACCTCTACATCATCCTCTCGCTTGTAGCTCTTCACATCCTTACTTCTGTTATCCCACTCAAGCCACTCTCTGCCATCCATCTGTTCAAGTTCATTAAGTATGTCACGCGTTGCTTTCCCTTGTCTCTCCTTACCGCTATTCGTCCCATGAGCATCAGATTCTCCAGGCCGTTTTTCCTCATTATATGTTCCTGAAACATTAGCTGTCTTTTTTCCTGTTAAGTATCATGTTTTTGTCCTCTTCAATATCACGTCTTTCTTCATATGTTACGTCCATGATATCCTCTGTATCCATCCATCTGTTGAACAACGGTTTAAATTTAGTCGGCAATATTCTTGTCATTGTTAGATCCCGAAATATTCCGAAATATTTACGACCATTTCATAAATACATGCTTTCTTTATCAACTGAAGAAGAAAATTAACCATTTCAAAATCCTTTCGTCTTATTCTTAGCGAGCAAAATTTATGACTGCTTAATTTAATTTTTTTTATATTTTTGTAATTTTCGAATATATATTGCGCATATGAATTAAATTCGTATAGAGGTGTTTAAATGGCATGTCGTTATTTAACTATTAATCCGAAAATTTCATTTCATAAAAAATAACAAAAACGAATCCATTATCTTCATCTTGCCAGGTTTAATAGTTCTAAATTTCAAATTTATATATCTTAAATCTATAAATATTCCAAACTGCTTTTTTAAACGCAAAAAAAAAAATGTTTTGATTAGATTTTTCAAATTTTTGGTTTTAACTTTTCAATTTTAACAATCAGTTTGTACGTTTTACAACTGTCGAAATAATTCTGAATTTATAGCCTTATAATTAAGTGTTGCGTTTTCGTCTCTTCATTATATATATATATATATATATATATATATATATATATATATATATATATACATATATATATATAAAGTAACGGGCTTGTTGTTATAAAAAGAAAACTAAAACATATCGTGCGCCGTTTTGATTTATGGAATCATTTCTAGAACTGCTTCATGGGGAGAGCTAGAAGCCACCTTGTCTCATTCTTGGATTTACTCGACGTCTTAAAATCATGTTCCTTTCAAGTGGAATTCTCTTTATGAAGAGGAAATATTCACAAAGGTTGGGGTCTGTGAAAACGGTTGCATAAACAGTTTCCATCTGTGTCAATCACTAGTGTAAACAGTTCTGAGCCAATTTTAATAGATAACACATCACTCAATAAGTCCCGGTGCTAACTAATAAAACGACAAATTTTAGGCAAAATTAGACTTTATTCATCAACATAGACTTCTGTTAAGGGGATACATTGATTCCAAACCTTCTCCAAAAGTTCGATACCTTTTTTGTAGAACGATTTGCTTTTGTCCTCAAAGTACGCCTCAGTTTCCGGTATTACTTCTTCAAGTTAATCACGTTCTATTGAGCATTATTTTATGGTTTGCAAATGGCCAGTAGTCGCTGGGAGCCAGATCTGAAGAATAGGGTGGATGCGGAAGTAATTTGAAATGCAATTGACTTGCAATTGCGATTGACTTGTGACACTGTGCGTTGTCTTGGTGAAAGATCACTTTTTATTCTTCATTTGTGGTCGGCTTTTGACGATTTCTTCCTTCAAACTCACCAATAATGCTATATAATATTCGCTGGTGATGGTTCTTTCTTTCTCAAGATAATCAATGAACCTTGTGCATTCCAAAATACGAAGGCCAAAAACTTGCCTGCTGATGTTTTCAGTCTTTGGTCGCCTTGGACGTCTTTCACCTATTGCTGTCCGCTGAGCAGACTGCCGATTTGACACCGGAGTGAAGTAGGAGATCCATGTTTCATCTGTTGTTACATGTTTATGCAAAAACTCCTTCTGTTTGCGTTGAAACAGTTGCAAACAACGCTCTGAATCATCAACGCGTTGCTGTTTTTGACCGACAGTGAGCAAACTCGTCACCCACTATGAATACAGCTTTCTCATTGACAAATTTTCATGCAAAATTTAAATACACTGACTTTTGTTATTTCCACATCCTCTGCTATCTCACGCAACTTCAACTCCGATCGGCTAAAATGAGTTTGTGGATTGTTTTTCGTGTTTTCAAGGAGAACTACCAATTTTGGGCGACATGAGCGTTCAGCACCATTTGTGTCTGTACGACAGCATTTAAAGTCAGCATACCACCTCTTAATAGTTTTTTGTTGAGAGCAGTGTCCGAATAACACTCATCAGGCCACTGCTTTGCTTGAACAGTACTTTTTCATCAGAAAGTAATGCTTTATCAACACATGAAATTCAGATTTTTCCATTGATTTGAAAATCTTTAAAAGTAGCTTCGCTTAAATAACTGTATAACAAATAATCCGAGTGGGCCCAAATTTTTTTACGTGCCATTTGAAAGTTCATAAAAATTATATTGATTTATTATTACTGGTACAATCTGTATGTCCTACTCGGGTCTTAATGATGTGCTATCTATCCCAAAATTATACAAATAAATTTTGAATTACTAAAGACTAAATTTATTCAATAATATCACTACTAGGTTTAACCACGGCCTTAAGGAGACATCGGACACGCCTGTATTTGTTCTGGACAGTCTTTTTGTTGAAATCAGTGAATGATACCATAATCCTTTCCTTTAATTCATTTGGTCCCTCACTTAACTGCACCCAACACAAAAATCAAGAATGTTGCTATATGGGAAGATATAGGTGGCCTGATTTAAGAATGATGTGATCGCAGAAATTCTCTGACATTTATGTACTGGGTTACGCTGCCTGTGTAGCCTGGTGAAGAGTCCGGTAGTGCATTTCAGTGGCATGGTGCAGAGTACGGAATTGCTTTCCATTAGCATGGCGCAGAGTCCATTAGTGCTTTCTAGTAGCCACCTTAATGACTCAGGGTAGACCTACCTCGTCAAATCACTTGATATACGTCTCATATTAAGCCCTCACCAAGACATTCAGGTGATTTTTTTTCTTATTAGAACAATCAGAGTGAGGTTTCTGAAATGCCGTACCTTTGTAATCACCATTAGATTCATCCAAATTTTCCTAATCCTGTTCCCATGGCTATGGACCTTATTGGCTTAGAGGGATCATCGTTAATCATGGCCTTGCTCTCACCAAGAAATTCAGGAGTTCTTTTCTTATCAGAACGATCAGAGTGAGTTTTCTGAGCTGCCATACCTTTGTAATCACCATTAGACTCATCCAAATTTTCCTAATCCTGTCCCCGTGGCTAAGGACCTTATTGGCTTAGAGGGATCATCGTTAATCATGGCCTTGCTCTCACCAAGAAATTCAGGAGTTCTTTTCCTATCAGAACGATCAGAGTGAGTTTTCTGAGCTGCCATACCTTTGTAATCACCATTACACTCATCCAACATTTTCCTAATCCTGTCCCCGTGGCTATGGACCTTATTGGCTTAGAGGGATCATCGTTAATCATGGCCTTGCTCTCACCAAGAAATTCAGGAGTTCTTTTCTTATCAGAACGATCAGAGTGAGATTTCTGAGCTGCCATAACTTTGTAATCACCATTAGACTCATCCAACTTTTTCCTAATCCTGTCCCCGTGGCTATGGACCTTATTGGCTTAGAGGGATCATCGTTAATCATGGCCTTGCTCTCACCAAGAAATTCAGGCGTTCTTTTCTTATAAGAACAATCAGAGTAAGTTTTCTGAGCTGCCATACCTTTGTAATCACCATTAGACTCATCCAACTTTTTCCTAATCCTGTTCCCATGGCTATGGACCTTATTGGCTTAGAGGGATCATCGTTAATCATGGCCTTGCTCTCACCAAGAAATTCAGGCGTTCTTTTCTTATAAGAACAATCAGTGTAAGTTTTCTGAGCTGCCGTACCTTTGTAATCACCATTAGACTCATCCAACTTTTTTCCTAATCCTGTTCCCATGGCTATGGACCTTATTGGCTCAGATGGATCATCGTTAATCATGGACTTGCTCTCACCAAGAAATTCAGGAGTTCTTTTCTTATCAGAACGATCAGAGTAAGTTTTCTGAGCTGCCATAGGTTTGTAATCACCATTAGACTCATCCAACTTTTTCCTAATCCTGTCCCCGTGGCTATGGACCTTATTGGCTTAGAGGGATCATCGTTAATCATGGCCTTGCTCTCACCAAGAAATTCAGGAGTTGTTTTCTTATCAGAACGATCAGAGTAAGTTTTCTGAGCTGCCGTACCTTTGTAATCACCATTAGACTCATCCAACTTTTTCCTAATCCTGTTCCCATGGCTATGGACCTTATTGGCTTCAAGAGATCATTGTTAATCATGGCCTTGCTCTCACCAAGAAATTCAGGAATTCCTTTCTTATCAGAACGATCAGAGTAAGTTTTCTGAGCTGCCGTACCTTTGTAATCACCATTAGACTCATCCAACTTTTTCCTAATCCTGTCCCCGTGGCTAAGGACCTTATTGGCTTAGAGGGATCATCGTTAATCATGGACTTGCTCTCACCAAGAAATTCAGGAGTTCTTTTCTTATCAGAACGATCAGAGTAAGTTTTCTGAGCTGCCGTACCTTTGTAATCACCATTAGACTCATCCAACTTTTTCCTAATCCTGTTCCCATGGCTATGGACCTTATTGGCTTCAAGGGATCATTGTTAATCATGGCCTTGCTCTCACCAAGAAATTCAGGAGTTCTTTTCTTATCAGAACGATCAGAGTAAGTTTTCTGAGCTGCCGTACCTTTGTAATCACCATTAGACTCATCCAACTTTTTCCTAATCCTGTTCCCATGGCTAAGGACCTTATTGGCTCAGATGGATCATCGTTAATCATGGACTTGCTCTCACCAAGAAATTCAGGCGTTCTTTTCTTATCAGAACGATCAGAGTAAGTTTTCTGAGCTGCCGTACCTTTGTAATCACCATTAGACTCATCCAACTTTTTCCTAATCCTGTTCCCATGGCTATAGACCTTATTGGCTTCAAGGGATCATTGTTAATCATGGCCTTGCTCTCACCAAGAAATTCAGGCGTTCTTTTCTTATCAGAACGATCAGAGTAAGTTTTCTGAGCTGCCGTACCTTTGTAATCACCATTAGACTCATCCAACTTTTTCCTAATCCTGTCCCCGTGGCTATGGACCTTATTGGCTTAGAGGGATCATCGTTAATCATGGCCTTGCTCTCACCAAGAAATTCAGGAGTTCTTTTCTTATCAGAACGATCAGAGTAAGTTTTCTGAGCTGCCGTACCTTTGTAATCACCATTAGACTCATCCAACTTTTTCCTAATCCTGTCCCCGTGGCTAAGGACCTTATTGGCTTAGAGGGATCATCGTTAATCATGGACTTGCTCTCACCAAGAAATTCAGGAGTTCTTTTCTTATCAGAACGATCAGAGTAAGTTTTCTGAGCTGCCGTACCTTTGTAATCACCATTAGACTCATCCAACTTTTTCCTAATCCTGTTCCCATGGCTATGGACCTTATTGGCTCAGATGGATCATCGTTAATCATGGACTTGCTCTCACCAAGAAATTTAGGCGTTCTTTTCTTATCAGAACGATCAGAGTAAGTTTTCTGAGCTGCCGTACCTTTGTAATCACCATTAGACTCATCCAACTTTTTCCTAATCCTGTTCCCATGGCTAAGGACCTTATTGGTTCAGATGGATCATCGTTAATCATGGACTTGCTCTCACCAAGAAATTCAGGCGTTCTTTTCTTATCAGAACGATCAGAGTAAGTTTTCTGAGCTGCCGTACCTTTGTAATCACCATTAGACTCATTCAACTTTTTCCTAATCCTGTCCCCGTGGCTAAGGACCTTATTGGCTTAGAGGGATCATCGTTAATCATGGACTTGCTCTCACCAAGAAATTCAGGAGTTTCTAATCTTATCAGAACGATCAGAGTAAGTTTTCTGAGCTGCCGTACCTTTGTAATCACCATTAGAATCATCCAACTTTTTCCTAATCCTTTTCCCATGGCTAAGGACCTTATTGGCTCAGATGGATCATCGTTAATCATGGCCTTGCTCTCACCAAGAAATTCAGGCGTTCTTTTCTTATCAGAACGATCAGAGTAAGTTTTCTGAGCTGCCGTACCTTTGTAATCACCATTAGACTCATCCAAGTTTTTCCTAATCCTGTTCCCATGGCTATGGACCTTATTGGCTCAGGTGGATCATCGTTAATCATGGACTTGCTCTCACCAAGAAATTCAGGCGTTCTTTTCTTATCAGAACGATCAGAGTAAGTTTTCTGAGCTGCCGTACCTTTGTAATCACCATTAGACTCATCCAACTTTTTCCTAATCCTGTTCCCATGGCTATGGACCTTATTGGCTCAGATGGATCATCGTTAATCATGGACTTGCTCTCACCAAGAAATTCAGGCGTTCTTTTCTTATCAGAACGATCAGAGTAAGTTTTCTGAGCTGCCGTACCTTTGTAATCACCATTAGACTCATCCAACTTTTTCCTAATCCTGTTCCCATGGCTATGGACCTTATTGGCTCAGATGGATCATCGTTAATCATGGACTTGCTCTCACCAAGAAATTCAGGCGTTCTTTTCTTATCAGAACGATCAGAGTAAGTTTTCTGAGCTGCCGTACCTTTGTAATCACCATTAGACTCATCCAACTTTTTCTTAATCCTGTTCCCATGGCTATGGACCTTATTGGCTCAGATGGATCATCGTTAATCATGGACTTGCTCTCACCAAGAAATTCAGGCGTTCTTTTCTTATAAGAACAATCAGAGTAAGTTTTCTGAGCTGCCATACCTTTGTAATCACCATTAGACTCATCCAACTTTTTCCTAATCCTGTCCCCGTGGCTAAGGACCTTATTGGCTCAGAGGGATAATAGTTAATCATGGCCTTGCTCTCACCAAGAAATTCAGGAGTTCTTTTCTTATCACAACGATCAGAGTAAGTTTTCTGAGCTGCCATACCTTTGTAATCACCATTAGACTCATCCAACTTTTTCCTAATCCTGTCCCCGTGGCTAAGGACCTTATTGGCTTAGAGGGATAATCGTTAATCATGGCCTTGCTCTCACCAAGGAATTCAGGAGTTCTTCTCTTATCAGAACGATCAGAGTGAGTTTTTGAGCTGCCATACCTTTGTAATCACCATTAGACTCATCCAACTTTTTCCTAATCCTGTCCCCGTGGCTATGGACCTTATTGGCTTAGAGGGATCATCGTTAATCATGGCCTTGCTCTCACCAAGAAATTCAGGAGTTCTTCTTATCAGAACGATCAGAGTGAGTTTTCTGAGCTGCCATACCTTTGTAATCACCATTACACTCATCCAACTTTTTCCTAATCCTGTCCCCGTGGCTAAGGACCTTATTGGCTTAGAGGGATAATCGTTAATCATGGCCTTGCTCTCACCAAGAAATTCAGGAGTTCTTCTCTTATCAGAACGATCAGAGTGAGTTTTCTGAGCTGCCATACCTTTGTAATCACCATTAGACTCATCCAACTTTTTCCTAATCCTGTCCCCGTGGCTATGGACCTTATTGGCTTCGAGGGATCATTGTTAATCATGGCCTTGCTCTCACCAAGAAATTCAGGAGTTCTTCTCTTATCAGAACGATCAGAGTGAGTTTTCTGAGCTGCCATACCTTTGTAATCACCATTAGACTCATCCAACTTTTTCCTAATCCTGTCCCCGTGGCTAAGGACCTTATTGGCTTAGAGGGATAATCGTTAATCATGGCCTTGCTCTCACCAAGAAATTCAGGAGTTCTTTTCTTATCACAACGATCAGAGTAAGTTTTCTGAGCTGCCGTACCTTTGTAACCACCATTAGACTCATCCAACTTTTTCCTAATCCTGTCCCCGTGGCTAAGGACCTTATTGGCTTAGAGGGATCATCGTTAATCATGGCCTTGCTCTCACCAAGAAATTCAGGCGTTCTTTTCTTATAAGAACAATCAGAGTAAGTTTTCTGAGCTGCCGTACCTTTGTAATCACCATTAGACTCATCCAACTTTTTCCTAATCCTGTTCCCATGGCTATGGACCTTATTGGCTCAGATGGATCATCGTTAATCATGGACTTGCTCTCACCAAGAAATTCAGGCGTTCTTTTCTTATCAGAACGATCAGAGTAAGTTTTCTGAGCTGCCATACCTTTGTAATCACCATTAGACTCATCCAACTTTTTCCTAATCCTTTCCCCGTGGCTAAGGACCTTATTGGCTTAGAGGGATAATAGTTAATCATGGCCTTGCTCTCACCAAGAAATTCAGGAGTTCTTTTCTTATCAGAACGATCAGAGTAAGTTTTCTGAGCTGCCATACCTTTGTAATCACCATTAGACTCATCCAACTTTTTCCTAATCCTGTTCCCATGGCTAAGGACCTTATTGGCTTAGAGGGATAATCGTTAATCATGGCCTTGCTCTCACCAAGAAATTCGGCAATTCTTTTCTTATCAGGACGACCAGATTGAGATTTCCGAACTACCGTACGTTTGCAATCACTATTGGAAACATCTAAATCTTTTCAAATCCTCAGCACTGTACTCAGATTGACACCCAAACACTCTGAGATGTTCCTATTAGGGCTTTCGGCGCGAATACCAAGCTGTACAGCATGCCGTTTGCAAACTTCTGAATGAGTTGATTGCGTCATTATATGCCTTTTTACTGCAGGTGTCAAAGTAACCCTACTATACTGTGCCAGTCAGTCAGTCACTCACTCACTCACTCAAGTGCCATATGTGATACATGCTTGGGCGATCATGTCTCGAAAGAGACATGACTGCCTGGGTAGAAGATTATCCCGCAGTAGGTTGCCATTGCTTCTGCGGTTGACTGGTTGCCAGCCAAGGCTAGAGCACCCAACCTATCATTTAACCCATAACTGTAGGAAAGAGACGGATTAATACCTTTCCCAAAGATATTTGCGCGTAGGTCCTATAAGAGATTCATTTATCAAGCCGTGTTTTCTCATAATGTGTGACAGAAATATCAATATATTTATTTCTATTTACATTATTTGGATTATTTGGACTCATATCCACCTCTTTTTTATCATATTTACCACGTTTTAGCTGTTGTACGCTCCAAACTTCTTCAGATGATCTGAATTTTAAACTGAACCTACTGGAAGGAAGAGACTGATTAATACCCTTTCCAAGGGTATTTGCTTGTAAGTGAAGTTAACGAATTCACCTGGAATTTGATCTCGGCTTCTCGACTTCAAGTTCCAAGCCGATAAGCACAAAGCATTATGCTGTGTAGTCGACAAAAAAAAAAAAAAAATGAAAAAAATAATGAAATAAAATAAAGAAACTTCTACTCCAACAGTTTCTTTCCCCGTACTTCCCGACTGTGGAATTCTCTTCCACACGATTGCTTCCCCGACGGCTACAATCTCCAGGAGTTTAAATGTAAGGTCAATAGACACCTCCTAACACACTAACTCGCATCCATTCTATCAAACACTCTTCCCCCTTACCTAACCCTCAGCCTCGGTATCCTTACTCATCTGTCACCTTCCTCCTGACATTCCCTATGTCTAACCACTCCTTCTCTTTACCTTCCCCTATGTAGCCCCATGCGCAATAGTGGCAGTGGAATGCCTTGCTTGGGGTGAGATGATGAAAAAAAAAAAAGAAAAAAAACGCGCATGCGCAAAATTAGAATTATAAATGTTGACAATTCACCCATCGTGTATTTGTGAACGTTTTTTCTGTTTTATAAATCTGATAATATGTTACACATTTTTTCTTGTATCAGTTATTTTTCATCTCCACCTTTTATTAATTCCGTTAATTTTAAGTGTGCCTGTGTTGATTTGCAACGCTTAAAATGTATCGATGTTTAATTCCCTTTTTTTAAAAACGTAACTCATATTGTGTGGCTATATATAGAGCTAAATCCGCTGCTAAGAAAGTCGGTTCTCTGTGTAGGGCCAGGAAGTTTTTTTCCGCCTGAAACAATCCTGCGCAAATATAAATCTACCATCCGCCCGTGCATTGAATACTGTTGCCACATCTGGTCGGGTGCTCCTGTTATCCGCCTAGGTGTCCTTGACAAAATCCAACGGAGAATCTGTAATGTGATCGATACCAATTTGACAGCACAGATACAGTCACTTTCTCAACGGCGCAATGTGGCTTCCTTGTGTCTCTTCTGCAAATATTTTCACAGCTTATGCTCCGATGAATTTAGCTCACTGGTGTCTCCTACATATAAATTTACTAGAGCAACAAGATTAGCAACTAGGTCCCACCCTTTTACAGCGAAACTATTAAATTGTAAACGCAAATTCTACTCCCTCAGCTTCTTTTCTCGCACTTCCTGCCTGTCGAATTCCCTTCCATTTACTTGTTTTCCCAACAACTAGAATTTAAATGTAAAGTCAATAATCATCTCCTATCTCACTATTTGCATCCTCTCTCTCATGCTCTATTCTCCGTCCACTCCACTCTCATCAGTATTCTTATCCTTCTCTTCCCCACTTCCTGACACACCCTATAACCTGTCACTCTTTTTCATAACTTTCCTCCTATGTAATTCCCTGCAAAACAGTGTCAACAAAATGTCTTGCCTGGGGCGATATGATTATTAAAAAAAATATGGAAGTTGTATCTGAAGTTAATTTTCATTTTCGTGTTTCGTCAATTTCTGACATTAAATGGGAATAAATTTATTGTTTGTATTCTTTATCGAGATTATCAATATTTGTTTTCTTTGTTAATTTTTGTGCTTTATGAATTTCCCTTGTTAAATCATTTTGTCAAGTTAGTTTTTAATTGTTGATTGCATCCTGTTGTATCTATTTAAGATTTTAAATATTTATCGGTTTGGCTCAATTGTTTAAATCAAGAAGCCCAACCCAGACAAAAGTTAAGAGCACATGCAATTGATTTGACATACAAAACGATAATTAAATGGTAACCATATTATAAAAGAAAAGAACTAAATCAAAAGACCAAAAAAAAAAACAAACCATGACGTAAAGTACATACTGTTTGTTAAAAAGAAAAAAAGAAAGAAATTAAATTTGGACCTAAAATTAAGAGAAGACTTCGGTATTTGAAAAGAAAATAGTCAAGATAAAAAATTTTGGCATTAACGATTTCCTTGGTTCTCTTGAATTAGTTTCTTTGTTAGTAGACTTAGGTTTTGTTTGCAAAATTGTCACAAAAGTAAACAGGTCTGGATAGCACGAGAAATCAAAAAGTAAAATTAAGTTTTGGTTCGTATTAGAATCAAAATGTAGATCTAAGTGTTGTTTGCTCAATAGCCACAAAGATAAACATGTTTAAAAAAATTAAACAAATTCAAATTAAATAAGCGATGAATTGGTAATCAAAGGTTTGGTTTGCACTAGAATAAAAAATTAGACCTTTTTGACCTATTGTTTGCACAATAGTCAAAAAGGTAAAAATGTTTGGATTTCACGATAAATGCCATGGAAAAATAGATAAGTATCTATTATTTTTTGAGGATGTGCGTTGTGGTACAGTGGATATCGGCTCGGTAAACGAGAACCAGGGGAGCCCTGTTCGAATTCCAGTTGAATCCATTGTATTCACTTACGCGCAAATACCCTTGGGAAAGGTATTAATCCGTCTATTCCTTCCAGTTATGGGTTAAATAACAGGACAGATTGGGTTCATATAGCCTTGGTCGGCAACCAGTCTACCGCAGAAAGCAATGGCAACCTATTGCGGGATAATCTTCTGCCCAGACATGATCGTCCAGGCGTGTATCACGTATAGCACTTAACTGACTGACTGATTTATTATTTTAAATTTAAGCAAATAAATCGAAATAGTAAATGTAGATTCCGCTAGGGATAAGTAAAAGTGCACACACAATTTTGTAATCTGCAATTACTGTTAATTAGTTAAAAAAAAGGCCTGCCTTACTGTACTGGACCTATCTTCCAATTATGCCTCGCAATCACGTTTATTGCATATATATATATATATATATATATATATATATATATATATTACTATTATACACGCTTACTAAATTATTTGCTACGTTCTTTCGTATGATTGGAGAAAATCTTGTGAATATGTTGTCCTTTCGAATGATCATTTCAAGTTAACCTCACTCTAAAATATGCAAACGGCAGACATCACTGTGAAGAGAGTGGAATTTACTGGGGTGTTAAATCATGCGAAATAATGAGATATAGACAAATCTATATCTAATCTTCATTTATTTTTATATACTTTAAAATTTAAATGAAAATTTTTGAAGCTCAATTTCAGATTTAAATACAATATAGACCAAGGCCACTCTACGTAGTTCATTCTAAGTAATTATTATTTGTGTGCATATATTCCAGGAAGAGAATTAGAAATTGTAAAGTGACAGAATATATTCCGAGAAATGAATTACAAATTGTAATGTAGCAGAATATATTCCGAGAACAGAATTAGAAATTGTAATGTGACAGAATATATTCCGAGAAATGAATTACAAATTTTAATGTAGCAGAATATATTCCGAGAACAGAATTAGAAATTGTAATGTGACAGAACATATTCCGAGAAATGAATTACAAATTGTAATGTAGCAGAATATATTCCGAGAACAGAATTAGAAATTGTAATGGGACAGAATATATTCCGAGAAATGAATTACAAATTTTAATGTAGCAGAATATATTCCGAGAACAGAATTAGAAATTGTAATGGGACAGAATATATTCCGAGAAATGAATTACAAATTTTAATGTAGCAGAATATATTCCGAGAACAGAATTAGAAATTGTAATGTGACAGAATATATTCCGAGAAATGAATTAGAAATTGTAATGTAGCAGAATATATTCCGAGAACAGAATTACAAATTGTAATGTGACAGAATATATTCCGAGAAATGAATTACAAATTGTAATGTAGCAGAATATATTCCGAGAACAGAATTACAAATTGTAATGTGACAGAATATATTCCGAGAAATGAATTACAAATTGTAATGTAGCAGAATATATTCCGAGAACAGAATTAGAAATTGTAATGTGACAGAATATATTCCGAGAAATGAATTACAAATTGTAATGTAGCAGAATATATTCCGAGAACAGAATTAGAAATTGTAATGTGACAGAATATATTCCGAGAAATGAATTAGAAATTGTAATGTAGCAGAATATATTCCGAGAACAGAATTACAAATTGTAATGTGACAGAATATATTCCGAGAAATGAATTACAAATTGTAATGTAGCAGAATATATTCCGAGAACAGAATTAGAAATTGTAATGTGACAGAATATATTCCGAGAAATGAATTACAAATTGTAATGTAGCAGAATATATTCCGAGAACAGAATTAGAAATTGTAATGTGACAGAATATATTCCGAGAAATGAATTACAAATTGTAATGTAGCAGAATATATTCCGAGAACAGAATTACAAATTGTAATGTGACAAAATATATTCCGAATGCTGAATTACAAATTGTAATGTAGCAGAATATGTTCCGAGAACAGAATTACAATCTGTAATGTGTAGGAATATGAATTGATCCTAAATATTGGGTTATATTCATTTTGTTTCTAGTCACTTTACCGCACGAAAGGTGATAAAGCTACTGAGGCTTAAGTGCTTATTTAAATGGAATGAAACAGAATTAAATTTATTAAATTAATTAAATTTATTGAGGAAAGAAAACAAAAGAAAAAATCAAATATGAAATCAAAGGAACGGCAGATGATGATCGACGCTGCGTCTACAAATATGTAAAAACAGCGTCGATCATCATCTGCCGTTCCTTTGATTTCATATTTGTAGATCGTACTTGACATGAAAGCAAAAACTGGAAAGAAAATCCCACAAGGCGCGAGGGAAGAAACTATTTTAATATAAATTGTGGTAATATATTCTAAGTTTATCAGTAAAATTATTGAAACTGTTTCTTAATCTCGGACTGCACGTAAATTTCTGAAACCGAATTATTAACAAGTAAAACTCAACAGAAAAACTGCAATGAAAATACTTGTAGAAAAGATACGAGTTACCTACGTTAGAGCGGTGGGAATATGACTGAACCCGGGATGTTAGGTCAAGAATGATAAATTTGCTGATTTTTCTTTTGATTTCGTCAAGAAATGCACAGGTAAATGATAGACTTATCATCATCATCATCATTCTGTGGCCTCGGCCGAGATTCAAAATCTTGTCAGTAGCTGAATACTTGATGCTTCGCCAGAGCTACCAAGGGTCTTTTTATCGTGACACCATCACTAGATGGGTTGCCTACCACGGCTTAAGAGAGGCCCATTCACCCTCAATAAAAGAATGATATCCCGCGCCAGTTTCCCAACCTGGTGTCTTTTACAACCTCGCGGTAAAAAAGGGTATTATACATAAACTACTGCTTGTAGAAAACAGTAATTTTCGAAAGGATTTTTTTTCTTGTTATAACGTCGGTTGCAACGCCTATTCCTCTTTGGTCATTAAAGATATTATACATAAACTACTGCTTGTAGAAAACAGTAATTTTCGAAAGGAAAATTATAAAAAAGGAAAATATATTTATAGTAGTATGGCGAGATAAAGAGATAGAGCCTTCTTCTTCTATGTGACCTGTCCCTTCAGGACGTAGGAAATCATGGCTTTCCACGTCTCCCTATCCCTGGTTGCTCTTAGCACGCTTTCTCCTGTTACACCATGCAACCCTCGTTCCATCATACATTTGATTACGTCCTTCAAATATGTTATACGTTGCTTTCCCCTATCTCTTTATCTTGCCATATAGAAGGAAAAAGAGACAGAGGAAGGCAGCGGATAACATATTTGAATGGCCTGATCAGGTGGATGACAGAACGGGGTTGCGAGGTGTAACAGGAGAAATTATACTAAGAGCCACCAAGGATAGGGAGACGTGGAAAGTCATGATCGCCTACGTCCTGAAAGAACAGAGCACATGTTTGGGGTTGCAATGTGTTGATAGCAGTTTAAAAATTAAGCTGACAGAACTCCATTAAAGACAAACAATAAGAAATGACTAACAATTACCTTTTAGAAAATAATGTTTGGCTGTCGGAGAAAGAAGTCACGCGATGTTTATGTTAGGTATTGGGTATATCACAGTCGAACAGGTTCAGAAAGTTCATTTTCTGTGTACTGTCGTAACGGACGACGCAATGGGCATCACAGAAATTCGAAGGCCAAACGAAAGAAATAATGTTTTCGCAAAAAATAAGCAAAGTGTTTAGAAACGAATGCACCCCTACCGTCAAAGATAACGGCAAAATATTCCAAAGAATTATTAGTTGCTTTCTCGCAGGTTATCCTATCTGAGCGTGACAGAATATATATATATATATATATATATAGTGTATCGAGGCAGCAGATGATTTTCTAAACATATACTGTTAAATATAACAGACAACGAATGTCTCTTAATCAGTTAAACTACCTCTGTCTAAAAAATGAATTTCTGCGATTTTTTAAAATAAAAGTAAATCATATTCATTTCATATCAGACAAATAAAATTTCAAATTACCTAGCATTTCCCATAATTTCAGAAAAGTATATTATTGACGCTCTCAGGCACATTCAAGTTCATATTTGTTTAGTTAGCAAGCAACGTTTATCTAGATTACTACCGAGATGTGTGACCGCTTGGAAATGCCAGGTGCTGTTAGCTTAAATGCCCGGTTTTGTAATCGATAACGGCTCGGAATTGTAAATCAGAGGGCCGAATGAATTCCAGTTGTATTCGGCTCTCTCTCCACATCTATCTATCTATCTATCTATCTATCTATCTATCTATCTATCTATCTATCTATGTCTGTTCATTATCTATGTATCTATCTATCTATCTATCTATCTATCTATGTCTGCTCATTATCTATCTATCTATCTATCTATCTATCTATCTATCTATCTATCTATTTCAATTTGTTCATATCTATCTATCTATCTATCTATCTATCTATCTATCTATCTATCTATGTCTGCTCATTATCTATCTATCTATCTATCTATCTATCTATCTATCTATCAGTTTTCATTTTAATTAAATCTTCTTTCATTCCTGAAATAGTTAAAAATGTTTAATCTTCTACATGCTTGAATTTTCTGAACCTCTTGGATAACTCTTAGTATTTTCCTTAAGATTTTCAGTTGTAAATTCGAAAGTAAATGGCTTCAACAATTCCTAAGGAAGAATCGTTCTTTCACAATATATATATATATATATATATATATATATATATATATATATATATGTGTGTGTGTGTGTGTGTGTGTGTGTGTGCCTGCGTACATTTGAGTAAAACTAGCAACAAATCCTACATCAATTAAGAAATTGCTTCTATTAACCAAAAAGGACCTTATACACAAATACATCTAAAACCCAAAGTTCATACGAGGGTCATTCACTAAATAAGGTGAATTTTTCGGTGTAAGAACTTCTGATACACATAGAAGCTTATATTTTTAATTTTTTTTTTATTTTACTTCTTTTTCAAAGGGATTGCATTTTTTTGCAGATTGAAAAAAGAAACTATGAGAGTTTCCAAAACTCTCATAGTTTCTTTTTAACAAAGATGGCCGAACAAGAAGCATGCTCCAGGATTAAACAGAGGTCAATTATCAAGATTTGATTGTTGAAGGGTGCAAATCAGTTAAAATTCACAGGAGAATGTCAACGGTGTATGGGGCCACATGTTTCAGTGTAAAAATGTCTACAAGTGGGATAAATTGTTTAAAGAATGACAGAGCAATGTCGAGGATGAAGACAGGCCTGGGAGGTCTACAGAAGTGAGGTTTCCTGAGGTGATCGAATCAGTCAATGAACTCATTCAGTCTGACAGAAGGGTGACAGTGGGTGACATTGCAAGGACTTTGAGCCTATCTGTTGTGACAGCTCACAAAATTTTCCATAATGACCTTGCCTAAGTTGCTTACTGCAGAGCACAAACAGAAGAGGATCGAGTTGTCCCAGCAGTGTCTCTCCCGCTATGAGAAGGATTGTGATGAGTTTCTGAAGAAGATGGTCACATGTGACGAGACATGGGTTTGGCACTATGAGCCGGAGTCCAAACGGCAGTCCATTGAATGGAAGCACGCAGGCTGTCCTGTGAAGAAGAAGTTCAAGTCCCAGCGATCCACGGGGAAAATGATGCTCACTGTTTTTTGGGATATGCAAGGCCCAATCACCATTTCATTCCTTGAGAAAGGAAGCAATGTGAATAGTGCCGACTACTGTGACATGCTGAGACATGTCAAGAAAGACATAAAATACAAAAGCGGGAGTCATTAGTCACATGGTGTCGTCTTGCATCAAGACAAAGCAAGGTCTCACGCAGTAGCCCAAATGGTGCAGTCCATCAACGAGCTGGGCAGGGAATTGATCCTTTATCCCTCTTACAGCCCAGAAATTGCCTCCTCAAACTTTCACCTGTTTGGTTCCTTGAAAGCGTTCAGGAGAGGCACGAAGTTTGAAAGTGACGATGAAGTCAAAAATGCTGTGAGCGATTGGCTGAGATATCAGTTCAAAGATTTTTACACGGAAGCTGGTGCACAGATAGAAAAAGTGTGTGACACTACTGGGAGACTAATTTGAAAATAAAAAAAGTAAGCTTCTATCTGCATTAGAAGTCCTTCTACCGAAAAATTCAGCTTATTTATTGAATTTACCATAAACAGAAAAGATAGGGAAACAGCAGTAGAAAAATCAAATAATATTGAAGAGTAAAGCTATTAAAATGATGCCTTCAAGAAACTTAAAAATTTCATAATATCGTTGAGCTAAGTGACAAACTCAACCAGGTTATATATATATATATATATATATATATATATATATATATATATATATATATATATATATATACAAAATGGTTATAAACAACCGACAATTTGAAATTATTTGCTTAAATATTATTTTTAATCGATACTCGTATTCAAGTAGATATTCTGTCTAGAATCAAACAGTGCCGAATGACGCACATTTTCGTACAAAATTTACAGTAAATAACCATGCCGGTAGATATAAATATATACACTGTTTGATCATAAACAAAATATCTGCTTAAATACGAGTATAGATGAAAAATAATGTTTAAAGAAATAATTTCACACACACACACACACACACACACACACACACACATAAATATTATATATATATATATATATATATATATATATATATATATATATATATATATGTACGGAATCCCAATCATAGTTTTGAAGAAATGTGCCCCTGAACTCTCCTCTGTTCTCTCTAAGCTCAGCAACTACTGCCTATCTGATTCCTGCTTTCCTGCCTGTTGGAATTCTTCCTCTGTAATTCGTATATTTAAGAATTCTGGAGAAATCTCGGGCCCCGCTAATTACCGCCCTATCAGCCTCCTACCGATGCTGGCAAAGTGTTCGAAGCCATTATTAACGCCGAGGTGGTTCAGCATCTCACAGCCCACAGACACTTTTCGGACGAACAGTATGGTTTCTGCTTCACCAGGTCTACTGCTGAAATGATAACGATCATCACTGATTATCTACCAGGCTCTCGATAAGAATGGCGAAGCTCGAACTGTTACCCTGGAAAATTCCATAGCGTTTGACAGAGTCTGGCATGCTGGCCTTTTATGCAAGCTGCGGAGCTATGGTACAACTGGACAATTGTTTGACCTAATTTAGTCATACCTCTCAAATCGCACAATGAACAGAGTATTAAACGGACACGCCTCCCAAAACTACTATACGAACGCGGGTATCCCTCTAGGCACTACGCATTTTTGATCTACATTAACGATCTCCCCGACATAATAAGATCCCAAGTAGGCATGTACGCTGACGACACCACCGTTTACTCTCGCTTCATTCAAAAATCTGTTGAGGTTGACAAAGCTAACTATCAAGAAAAGAAAAGACAATTTCAGAAATTTCTGGTATAGTTCCCAGGTCAAAAAGTGTCGTTCATCGTGTAATTAGAAGATATAAAACCGATAAAACGTTAGATGCAAAACCAAAAGACGGCAGACCTCCAAAACCATCGCAAAGAGAAGATCGAAGAATTGTTAGAATATCTACAAATAACCGTTTTGAAACTGCTACATCAATTGCCTGTAAATTTAATGAAGACACAGATAATAAGATCTCAAGGAATACGGTTGCTCGCAGGTTAAAAAATTCAGGATTGCATGCTTCGAAGTCTCTCATTCCAAAGTGAAACAAACGGGACGCCTGGAGTATGCGAGAGAACATGTTGTTTGAACTGACGCACAATGGGATACAATTCATTTCAGTGACTAGTTCAACTTTACTATATTTGGTTCTGAGGGCAAAACTTACGTACGCCGTAGAACAGGTGAAAGACTGTCTTTCACAATGTCTCAAGAAAACCGTTAAATTTGGTCGAGGTAGTGTAATGGTGTGGCGAATGATTTCATCTGCAGGAGTTGGCTCTATCATCCGCGTACATGGCAACATCAATGCTGAGATTTACACAAAAGGTTACTTCAGCAGCATGTGGTACCAAGATTACACCATAATCTTTATGAATCTCCTATTTTCATGAAGGACAATGCACTTGCCACAAGGCTAAAAAGGTTATAGCTTTATTTGAAGAAGAACGAATCGCCCTAATGAAGTGGCCAGCCCAGAGCCCCGACCAAAATCCAATAGAAAATGTTTGTAAGATAATTGGAGAAATGGCTCACAAAAAAAGCGGAAAAACCAGGATCATCTATGAGAGATAATGAAAGAGAGAGAATTACTGCTGATTTTTTGCAAGAAAAAAATATCGCATGTATGCATCGCTCATTCACTAATGAATTCGAGCACTCTGGCTATTGGGCGTGTATAATGATAATATACATGCTAAAACGTCTGTCTTCTTCTACCGAGCGCCCATAGCCCAGAGGTAGAATCGCCGACTGACGCTACTTCGGTCGAGTTTCAATCCTGGGTTAAAAGCAATCGGAGTCTAAACGTACTGATGAGCTGTGATACAGCGAAACGGATCTGTCTGCGGATGATTATATATATATGTATATATATATATAATACTTATTATGAACAGACTGTTCCGGGATTTGACTTTTTCGTTCTCACGTTGTTCACGCTAGTGATATATGATTATAATGATGGGGTTCAATTTCTTAATTTTTAATTCTATAATTTAATTTGTTTTGAATTATAACTTCAACTTAGAATTGCGAAAAAAAAAAAAAGAAAAAACTTATGAGATGAATTAAAATTAAAATCAAAATTAATAGAATGTTTTTCGGGCAGATGTTATATGTTTTGTGTCTCTGTCTTAAAATGTATTACTTGTTACTTTTATTTTAGGGAAAAATGAAAGGCATTATAAATAAAAATAACCAAAAATACATAGGGGAATCTTTGTTAATTCGGGTCGACGTATTTGAGCAGATACTCATTTCTATTTTGGCATGTGATCATCAAATTCCCTTTCTTTTCTTTAGAAAATTACATTTAATTATAATGGACTCTTTCGTCGGAATCGACAGCCTAATTGCTTCAGTTATGAAACCAAGGTAAACTACAAGAAGAACCACACAAGTGTTTGCATTAAAATAGTGAAAGCTTGTGCAGAACCAACCTCACTTTTCGGAAATATTGAAATGCACAGTAGGTGTATATAAGTATTACAGATAAAGCAGACAATAGACATCAGGCTATAATTATCACTCATCAGGTTGCTACTATGTGCTGCGGTAGACTGGTTGCCAGACAAGGGTATAGAACCCAGTCTTTTCTGTTATTTAACCCATAACTGGTGGGGAGGGACGGAATAATATCTTTCACAAGGGTATTAGCGCGTATGTGAATGCAGGGCATTTAACTGGGATTCGAACTCGGCTTCTCGATTTCTCGTTCAGAGCCGATATCTACTACACCACAACGTACAACCGTCAGGAAACGCTAACCACCTGGTATTCCAAAACTGTTACCAATATAAGCACTAAAATACTAGGTTCATTGTTGCTTAACTTCAGTGAACGGACAGGAACCGGTGTATTCAACGTGATTACACCGTAAGCAAATTAAACAGGACCTCATAGGCAATACTAGTACCCCTTAATAGCTTAAGACATAGATGTAATCTATGTTTGACAGAAAAAATTAAAATTGTGAAATTTCAATACATGAATATACTTCTAAATAAAAAAAGGGAGATGATGTGTTGTCATAGAAATAAGTATAAATTACAATAAGTGTCCTTTTCTTTCAATTAAATCCAATAAGGTTTTTATTTAATTTTTGCTAAGCAGTTAATTCCACCCTACCTACCACTATTTACTCAAAGATTAAGCCACATACTTTCCACTATCAAAGAAGAAATTACTACTAAAATTCTGCTAGATTAACCCTATAAAAATCAATAGAGAATAAATTAAAATTTCGAAATTGAAATACGAGAACATACTCCTAAATAGAGGAAGGGCGATCATTAGTATGTGTCGTTATAGAAATAAATATTAATTATAATAATTATCCTATTCTTCCAATTAGTCACAATAAGGATTTTTTTAAATTTGGCTTAGCAGTTACTTCCCCACTACCTATCACTACTAACTCAAGGGTCAAGCTACATTCATCTCACTACCAAAGAGAAAATTACTACTAAAATCCCTCTAGCTTAATCCTATAAAAACCAATATCTCCCAACCCCTTCCTTTACTAGAGCTAACCTCTGGGCTTAGAAATTTCCTCATTCTCTGTTTATAAGGGGTTGAAAAATTTATGTCTTAAAATGACATGTTGAAAATGGCTATTTCCCCGCTAAATCTTTTTCTGAATTTACAGATAAATAAATAATTATATATATATATATATATATATATATATATATATATATATATATATACCATTAGCATGGGACAGGCTAGCCTCCCAGAGAGTAAAATACTACGCCTCCTTGGCCTTACACTCTCGGCGGACCTCAAATGGAATGACTATATTGAATCCATTGCCAAATCTGCTGCTATGAAAGTGGGCTCCCTGTGCATGGCCCGGAAATTTTTCCCACCTGAAACTATTCTGCACATATACAAATCTACCATCCGTCCGTGTATTGAATATTGCTGCCATATCTGGTCGGGTGCCGCTGCTGCTCTCCTTGGGCTTCTTGACAAAATACAAAGGAGGATCTGTAACGTGGTTGATACTGACTTGGCAGACCGGCTGCAGCCGCTCTCACACCGGCGTGATGTGGCTTCCCTGTGCCTCTTCTACAAGTACTTTCATGGCTTCTGCTCCGATGAGCTTAGATCACTGGTGCCGCCTAAGCACGAATTTACACGAGATACTAGATTAGCAACTAGGTCCCACCCTTTTCCAGTTAAACAGATAAGATGTAACCGTAAATTCTACTCCAACAGCTTCTTTTCTCGCGCTTCCCGCCTGTGGAACTCCCTTCCACAAGTTTGCTTTCCCGACAGTTACAATCTCCAGGTGTTTAAATGTAGGGTCAATAGACACCTCCTATCACACTAACTCCCAACTATTCTCACAACACTCTCATCTACCCAACCCTCATTCTCGGTATCCTCACCCGCCTATCACCCACCCTCTGTTATTTCCTATATTTAATCAGCCTTTCTCCACTCTACGTAGCCCCCTGCACAGTAGTGGCAGTGACATGCCTTGCTCGGGGTGAAACGCTTATAAAAAAATATATATATATATAAGTCATTTTATTGATATAAGAATAATATTAAGGTTGCAAATCACAATAACAGATTACGATTTTCTGAAATGGATCAGTTTGAGCTAAGATGTTAAATTACCCAAGATGATGCTTCCTTCTAGATTACAAAACTTTTATCTGCTTCGGTCGATAAATGTTTTAAATATATAAAGTATGACCCCCACCACACACATACACAAAAGGAAGGTATATAATCTTGTGAATACATATCGATATTTTTATTGGGTTCGATTTTTGCTATGTATCGATAGGAGAGGGTATTTCTAGAATATAATGTTATTTTTGAATAGCAAACTTTGTAAACGCATTACTGAATATCGAGGGATAATACATTTATAACATAATAACTAAAATGGATAATATCGCTGATATGTCTAAAAGGTCTATTACGACTACTACAGCTTCTGCTACTACTACTACTACAACAACTACTTCTACTACTACTACTACTACTACAATTCTTAATATTCCCGTGTTAATAATAATAAAAATTTGGCAGCTCCGATACAGTCATTTGTTCAATGTGGCTTCCCTGTGTCTCTTCTACAAATACTTTCACGGCTTCTGCTCCGATGAACTTTGGTGCCCCTATATATGAATTTACTCAAGCCACAAAATTAGCAACTAGGTCCCACCCTTTTACTTTGAAACCAATAAAATGTAAATGTAAATTCTACTCCACCAGCTTCTTTTCTCGCAATTCCTGTCTGTGAAATTCCCTTCCTTTTACTTGCTTTCCCGACAACTACAATCTCCAAAAATTTAAATGTTGTTAATAATCACCTCCTATCTCTCTAACTTGCATCCTCTCACTCATGCTCCTTTCTCTGTCCACACCACTTTCATCAGTATTATCATCCCTCTTTTACCCACTTCCTGACACCCCTATAACCTGTTACTCTTTCTCATAACTTTTCTCCTATGTAAACCCCTGTGCACTAGTGGCAGTAAACTGTCTTGCTTGGGGCGATACGTTTATTAAAAAAAGTACAATTGTAATTCTTCTTCTTGTGCCATGTCTCCTCAGGACGTAGGCTTCCATGGTCCTCCACATCTTCCTACCGTTTGTAGCTCTTCACAAACTTTCTACTATTCAACCTCCACTACGCCAGCCATCTACTCAAATCCATGAAGTATGTCTCGCGTCTCTTTCCTTTGTCACGCATTCCCTTTATGCGTCTCGTGATTATCAGATTCTCCAAGCCTTCCTTCCTCAGAAACTTCAGCTGTCTTTGCTGATCAGTCTTTTTTTCTGCACATATAAAGATGAATTGCATTTCACATTTATTACCTAGAAGATTTTTTGTCCGTTTATAGAACAGTAAACAATTTATAGCCCGGCGTTGCTCGGGTGTAATGAAAGCTTTAAAACTAATCCATGGTCCTGGAACTCAAACTCTTTGAACGTTGGCACGAAAGACTAAAAAGCAATAGTTGTTTCCAGTTAAAGCGAAACCGTAGACTGAAAGAAAAACGAATGTGTGTAAGTCAAATTTTGATTTCGTGGTATCGATATCAAATAGGTTTTTTACGTCGTAAGCTGAATTTTGAAGACTAAATAAGTCCTCTATGCAATCATGGCTGCGACTAAGAACTACAATTATACCTACTTAGAACCAAACCCGAAGCAAAAACTGATGTTGATCCGATCCGGTATATATTATCGATTTTCTGCACTATTGCAAGAACTGCAACCTTGAAACTTCTGAATATCGTTTCCGATGTCTTTTTCTATGTATGTAACAAATTTGATTAAAATCGGACCACTCTTTCTCTAACCCGATTTTTTTCGATTATCGATTTTCGATATTTATCCGGGGTACCTCGACACAAAACCTAGCTAAGAACACTCGCATACGCTTATAGTACAACTGTGTAAATTTTCAAGAAAATCGGTTCAGCCGTGTCGGAATCTATAGGTAACGGACACACACAGACACACACATACAGACAAAGTTCCAATTATAAATAAGTTTAGATTAGATTATTTACTTCGATTCTTGGGACCTTGTTGCCAGTCTGGTTCCATGAGTAAATTCTTGGGGATGGGGCATAAATCACCTAAGTTCCTCGGAGCAGAAGCCATGAGAATATTTGTAGAAGATACAGAAGGTAACCACATCCCGCCGGTGAGCAAATGGCTGGAAACGTGCTGCCAGGTTTGGAGTTAAATAATACAGTGTGTATCATTATGTCATTCGGCCAGTGATGATGATAATCATATGTCAGTCGTGAGCTGTGTTGCAAATCCAGTGGGGTCCCTTATATTAATTTCCTGGCCAAAACTCTTTGGGAATGGTATGTAATGAGCTCATCTACTCTAGTTATGGATTAAATAGCTATGCTGAATAAATAAATCATTGTAGCCTTAAAAAGGATTTTTACAAACCTAAATTACATTCTGGCTTTAAATAACCTGCTATTGTTTGATAATCCGTAAAAACATATCATCCAGTCAGCCTCTGTACTTTCCTTAGAGAAATAATAATAATAATAATAATAAACTTTCAGGCAAATATTATGCATAATAATATGGATCCAAAATGCAGGTTTTGTGATAAACACCAAGAAACAATAGACCATCTAATCTCAGGCTGTTCTGTACTTGCTCCAAATGAATATAAAAATCGCCACGATAGAGTTGGGCAATATTTACATTGGACAATGTGCAAACATTAAGGAAAATCTGTAAACAAACACTGGTATGAACATCACCCAGCACCAGTTACAGAAATAGAAGATGTAACCATTCTATGGGATTACACCATCTACACAGACAGAAAAATTGAAGCAAGCAGGCCAGACATTATTGTTAAAAACCAGAAGGAGAAAACTTGTCTATTAATTGATATGGCTTGTCCAGCGGATTGTAACATAGCAATCAAGGAATTTGAAAACTGTCAAAATATAAAAACCTGGAAATTGAAATAGAAAAAATGTGGAAATTGAAAACAAAAGTTGTGCCAGTGATAGTAGGTGCACATGGAATGATAAAAAATGGAACAAAACAACACATTGAAAGAATCCCTGGAAACCCCAGCTTAAGAGATATACAAAAAATTGTCTTGTTAAGTACAGCCCACACAATAAGGAAAACTTTATCTATGTAATGCTAGGGATGATAGGGAAGATAGAAAAACATGAAATGGAGTCATAACAACACGCCACGACCTGCCTGAGGTCTCCCTGCAGACTTGGTTGGTAGTGAGACCAAAGCCGCAGACTTGGTTGGTAGTGAGACCAAAGCAGAACTTGAAATATGATGAAAAATGAAATAATAATAATAATAATACATTTTCGAATACTAGTCTTATTCTGAAGAATAATTGCCACCAAGTGCATTTTGACGCTTATTGGACGTGTGGCATAGAGCTGAATGAGACCACGGAAATCATAAGCGCTTGTGAAATGTTTGCACAGAAATCAGATACATGATACCTATGTATGAAGTCGACAAGACAAAGAAGCTGATATAAACGAGCAAGTTAAGGTCTTGGAAGATCCCAAAAACCAAGCATGCTGCATCCTTCATATCACTGACGCAATGTCATTGACTAGGAAATGCATCCTTATAGAAGTGCATCCTCACTGATGTGCATCCGCGTCGACGCGTCTGTTATTCGTGACCATATTTTCGTAGCCAAAGTAATTAATAAAGTTAGGATATATACAGTTTCGGGGATGTTCTCTCCATTTTGGACCTCGTTATCATTCAGGACATTGTGGTCTGTATCACCGAACGTAAAATCCTATATCGACATCGCCTGTATCTTGTATTTCTCCTTTTCTATTCTACTCTCACGCAGAAATTTTTAAAACAAGATCCCAATCTTTCTCTTACCCATTCTCCGACACACCTTTTGACCTGTTCCTCTTTCTTTTCACTCTCTTTTTATGTAAACCCCTGTGTACCAGTGGCAGTATTGCCTTGTTTGGGAGTAAAACAATTAAAAAAGAAAATCGTCATCTAAACGTATTTATAAATGGAAAATTTTGTGTCTGTGTGTGTGTCCGTTACCTATAGACTCCGAAACGGCTGATCTGATTTTCCAATTTGCACAGTTGTACTATAAGGTTTTGTGTGGAGGTACACCCGATAAATATCGAAAACTAATAATCGAAAAAATCGTGTTATAGAAGGAGTGGTCCGATTTTAATCAAATTTGATACACTCATAGACAAAAACACAAGAAACGATATTCAGAAATGTCAAGGTTGCAGTTCTTACAATAGTGCAGAAAATCGATCCTTTCTCTACCCTACGTAGCCCCCTGCACAGTAGTGGCAGTGACATGCCTTGCTCGGGGTGAAACGCTTATTAAAAAAAAAAATATATATATATATATATATATATATATATATATATATATATATATATATATATATATATATATATATAACAGGCAAGATATTTGTGTGTGTGTCTGTTTATTTGCCTGTATGTCTGTTATTTTTTCAGCTCATTTATTTTAGTTTTTGCTTCGGGTTTGGCTCTAAGTAGGTATATTTGTAGTTCCTAGTCTCAGTCATGATACCATTTACTCAGAGGACTTATTTAGCCTTCAAATTTCAGTTTACGACGAAAATCCTATTTGATATCGATACCAGGAAATCAAAATTTGACTTACAGCTATTCATTTTTCTTTCAGTCTACGGTTTCGCTTTAACTGGAAATAACTATTGCTTTTAGTCTTTCGTGTCAACGTCCAAAGAGTCTGAGCTCCAGGATCATGGATTAGTTTTAAGGCTTTCAGTACGCCTAAGAAACGTCGGGCTATACTGCTAGTAAATACTAACAACGAAATGTCTCCTTTAACTGTGATTGTACGATTTATGGTTCAGCAACGATAGTGTAAGAGATCCGTTTCCAAACATAAAATTACAAATGAAGATAACAATATCTACATTATTCGAACTATTTTCCTCTTCTTTGATGTTTCTCCGAACAAATTTTCAGCTGCTTAGGTGTGTATTGACATGGATAACCAACAGGGATTTCTGAACTGAACACTTTTTTTAATCTTCGTGGGAAGAATGCTCACATTTCTCTGCTACTGTCTAGTGATATAGTCTAGTCTAGTTCTTACTTTATTTAGTAATATTCACTTATTGCATGTCCGTTTTCAATGGAGGCAAGTACACCCTGCCCGTCCCAGGGATTCAAATCACAGCCATTATGTCATCATATTCACACACCAACCACTATGTCACCCAATTCACACAATAACGCGTTTAGCCGGTCGGATGGTTAATTTGTATATGTCCAAGATGGATTCAGGGTTAAAATGTACTCAACCCGAGACAGTGATCCAATCTTTCTAGCAGCGGATTTAGCTAATGATTCAATGTTTCACCTGAGATCGGAAGACAGGGTGAGACAGAGGAGGCGCAGTATATTACTTCAGGGAGACTCGCTTGCTCCATGCTTATTGGTGGCAGGAGAGGCTGCCTTTGATTGTTTTAAATAGCAGCTTCGTTTCAGAAGCACTAAAATTCACAAGCCATTTCTTCCGCCAGTCTACCAGAGTTGAGGTCCTTCTCAAGATCAGCAGCGAGGTTATGTTTGTCCGCCTCGCCAGATTTCTTAATGATGCGGGAGTAAATGTTGGTGTCATCTGCGTAGATGCCTACTTGGGATTTGATCACATCAGAGAGATCATATATTAAGATTAGTAAATCCGTCGAGGCCTAGGATAGACGCCTGGGGGACGCCAGCTGATTAAGCTGCAACTGTTGCTGCTGTTGCTTGTCAGGTTTTTACTGTTGTTTTGTCCACTTTTTTTATTGGTAGCAGTGCTGTTGCTTATGTGGTTGACCACTCGAAACCTTGTGATCACAGCAACAAAGATGTCGGCAATAATTCGAATATTGTATAATAATAATAATAATAATAATAATAATAATAATAATTATTGTTAAAAACCATTATTGTTAAAAACCAGAAAGAAAAAACTTATCTATTAATTGATATGGCTTTTCTAGCGGATTGTAACATAGCAACCAAGAAATTCGAAAAAAACTCTCAAAATATAAAGACCTGGAAATTGAAATTGAAAAAATGTGGAAATTGAAAACAAGAGTCGTGTCAGAGGTGCACTTGGAATGATAAAAAATGTGACAAAATAACACATTGAAAAAAGTCCCTGGAAACCCCAGATTAAGAGATATACAAAAAATTGTCTTATTAAGTACAGCCCACACGCTAAGGAGAAATTTGTTTATGTAACGCTAGGGATGATAGGGGAGATAGAAAAAAAATGAAATGGAGTTCTAAAAACACGCCACGACCTGCCTTAATTCTACCCACAGACATGGCTGGTAGTGCGAACATAGGAGAAATCGAAATATGATGAAAAATTACATAATAATAATAATAATAATAATAAATAGTAGATGCTAATATCCTATAAACCTTTTCTTTTAATTTCATGAATTATAGGTTCTGAGACATTCTGCGAAAACGCCATATTTAACTTGTTCCTTAATGAATTGCTTCAAATAAAGATTTAGCGTCTTTGAGAGTCTCTTAAACGTAATTCAGTCTTCAGTAATTATTCAAAATGCTCTATAGGACTGACTTTGGAGGCTGCCAGACGAAATTTGAATTTCCGAAATTATGAAAATATTTGATTTATTTTAAACTGATGTCTCCGAAATAATAACCATGACATCGTTTCTTTTGAATTGTTTTATTTGTGTTGTACTACAGATAATTTTTTCTCTATCCAGATACAAAATATTAATTAATGTAAATTATATTAATTCATTTGTAAATCTTTTTTTTTCTTTAAATTTGGTCTAGTCCGCAAAAATATACGATCTGGCGTTGGTAATTAAAATTTGGGTGTTGTTGATTTAGTAACATTGGCAGGTGTATTAAAACGTGGAATTTATTGGAGGAAAGAAATGACGTTTTTGTTGAGTAGGTCTTCTTTGTAGTCAGTGGAAATGTCCCAACACCGTCACCAGTGAAACATAGCCAAGCCTGAATGCTACCAACTTCTGCTATCAATTAACCATCATAGACAATGGCACCTACCTCCCATTAGCATGGAACAGGCTTGCCTCCCAGAAAGTGAAACACTACGCCTCCTTGGCCTCACACTCTCAGCGGACCTCAAGTGGAAAGACTATATCGAATCCATTTCTAAATCCACTGCTATAAAAAATCGGTTGTCTGTGCAGGGCATGGAAGCTTTTCCAGTCTGAATCTATCCTGCACATATATAAATCTACCATTCGCCCGTGTAATGAATACTGATGCCACATCTGGTCGGGTTCCCCAGCTATTCTCCTCGGGGTTCTTGACAAAATACAACGTAGAATCTGTAATGTAATCGATACCGACTTGGCAGATCACCTGCAGTCACTCTCTCAGCGGCGTGATAAATACTTTCATGGCTTCTGCTCCGATGAACTTAGATCACTGATGCCCCCAGGTACGAATTTGCACGAGATACTAGATTAGCAACTAGGTGAAACCGATAAAATATAATCGCAATTTCTACTCCAACAACTTCTTTTCTCGCACTTCCCGACCGTGGAATTCCCTTCCACATACTTGCTTACCCGACAGCTACAATCTCCAGAAGTTTAAATGTAAGATCAATAGACACCTCCTAACACACTAACGCGCATCCATTCTCTCAAACACTCTTCCCATCTACATACTTACCCGCCTATCACCCTCCTTCTGAAATTTCCTGTATCTAACCACTCTTTCTCACCACCTTCCCATATGTAATCCCCTGCGCAATAGTGGCAGTGGAATGCCTTGCTTGGGGTGAAATGATTAAAAATAAAAAAAATTATCTTTGTTGTTATTCTCATAATTTTGCTTTTCAATATTTTTTCCTAATTTATATGCCAATTCTTTTCAGCGCATTATGGTTACCTGGTTCTTCGTCAATTTATTCGTTTCCTGACTGGCACTCGTCTTTGTCCCTCTTTGCCATACATTAAAAAAATTTGTAGGTTACTTGCTTTCTTCTTCCGCCTCTTCGTAAATAGTCAATCAGTCAGTAAAGTGCCATACGTGATACACTCTTTGGATGATCATGTCTCGAAAGAGACACGACTAACTAGGCAGAAGATTACCCTAACTAGGCAGAATATTACCCAGAATGTTCCATTGTTTTCTGCGGTAGACTGGTTGCCAGCCAAGGCTACAGAATCCAATCTGTCCTGCTGTTTGACTCATAGCTAGAGAAGGAAGGAGATGCATTATATTGTTAAGAAGTAATTAGTGGTGTACCAGTTTATGTCTTCATAACAATAAAACACCGGTCCCCCACAATATGCCCAGTAGAAGCCCCAATAAAGTTTTCAAATATTATATTCAGTCAGTCAGTTAAGAACCATACGTGATCCACGCTTTGAGTGATTATATCTCGAAAGAGACACGACTGAGTTGGCCGAAGATTACACCGAATAGGTGTCCATCGTTTTCTGCGGTAGACTGGTTGCCAGCCAAGGCTACAGAATCCAATCTCTCCTGCTGTTTGACTCATAGCTTGAGAGGAAAAGAGATGCATTATATTGTTAAGAAATAATTATTGGTGTATCAGTTTCTTTATTCATAACAATAAAAAACCGGTTCCCACATTATGCCAGGTAGAAGCCTTAATCACGTTTTCAACTATTATATTCAGTCAGACATGAGAGCCATACGTGATACACGCTTTGAGTGATCGTGTCTCTAAAGAGACACGTCTGACTGGACGGAAGATTATCCCGCAGTAGGTTGCCATTGTTTTCTGCAGTAGACTGGTTGCCAGCCAAGGCTACATAACGCAATCTGTCCTGTTCTTTGACTCATAGCTAGAGGGGATATATTATGTTATTAAGATGTAATTATTGGGGGAACAGTTTATTAACTTCATAACAATAGAAAACTGTTCCCCTACTTTGTGTCCAGTAGAAGCCTTAATCATGTTTCTAATTATTATATTTACTCAGTCAGTTAAGTTCCATACGTAATACACGTTTTGGGCGATCATGTCTCCATCGAGACATGACTGACTGGGCAGAAGATTATCCTGTAGCAGGTTGTAATTGCAGTAGACTGCATGCCAGTAAAGGTTAGAGCACACAACCTATTATTTAACCCATAACTGGAGGAAAGAGATTGATTAATATATTTCCCAAAGTTATTTGCGCGTAGGTTGTATAAGAGATTCATTTATCAAGCCGTGTTTTCGTATAATGTGTACCAGAAATATTAATATGTTGATTTCAGTTTACATTATTGGCATTGTTCGGACTAATATGCTTATCTTTATATCATATTTACCACGTTTCAGCTGTTGTACGCTCCAAACTTCTTCAGATGATTTGAATTTTAAACTGGACCATTATCTAATTTACCAGGAAATACTATTCTATTTTAATGAGTCATATATCTTCCAGCTGTTCTAGTATAAATTATCCCTTTTGAAGACGACTCTCTAAATTTTTGTTCATCTCTGCAGTAGCTAAATACTCTCAACATATTCAGTCAGGTCACAGGCACATATTGAAGGTAAATATGGCAAGAAACATGAGTACATCCCGAACAATGTAAATCGTGTACATAATTACAATATCTCATCTCAGATATATAGACACATATTGAAGGGAATATGGCAAGAAACACGAGTACATTTCGAACAATGTAAATCGTGTAAATAATTACAATATCTCATCTCAGAAATATAAACATATATTGAAGGTAAATATGGCAAGAAACATGAGTACATTCCGAACAATGTAAATCGTGTACATAATTACAATATCTCATCTCAGAAATATAAACATATAGTGAAGGTGAATATGGCAGACACAGGAGTACATTTCGAACAATGTAAATCGTGTACATAATTACAATATCTCATCTCAGAAATATAAACATATATTGAAGGTGAATATGGCAGACACAGGAGTACATTTCGAACAATGTAAATCGTATACATAATTACAATATCTCATCTCAGAAATATAGACACATATTGAAGGAAATATGGCAAGAAACACGAGTACATTTCGAACAATGTAAATCGTGTAAATAATTAAAATATCTCATCTCAGATATATAGACATATATTGAAGGTAAATATGGTAAGAAACACGAGTACATTTCGAACAATGTAAATCGTGTACATAATTACAATATCTCATCTCAGAAATATAAACAGATATTGAAGGAGAATATGGCAGACACAGGAGTACATTTCGAACAATGTAAATCGTGTACATAATTACAATATCTCATCTGAGAAATATAGACACATATTGAAGGTGAATACGGCAAGAAACACGAGTAGATTTCGAACAATGTAAATCGTGTAAATAATTAAAATATCTCATATCAGATATATAAACATATATTGAAGGTAAATATGGCAAGAAACACGAGTACAATTCGAACAACATAAATAGTGTACATAATTAGAATATCTCAGCTCAGAAATATAAACATATATTGAAGGGGAATATGGCAAGAAACACGAGTACATTTCGAACAATGTGAATCGTGTAAATAATTAAAATATCTCATCTCAGATATATAAACATATATTGAAGGTAAATATGGCAAGAAACATGAGTACATACCGAACAATGTAAATCGCGTACATAATTAAAATATCTCATCTCAGAAATATAAACATATATTGCAGGTGAATATGGCAGACACAGGAGTCATTTCCAACAATGTAAATCGTGTACATAATATATCTCATCTCAGTAATATAAACATATATTGAAGGTGAATATGGCAGACACAGGAGTAAATTTCGAACAATGTAAATCGTGTACATAATTACAATATCTCATCTCAGAAATATAAACATATATTGAAGGTGAATATGGCAGACACAGGAGTACATATCGAACAATGTAAATCGTGTACATAATTAAAATATCTCATCTCAGAAATATAAACATATATTGCAGGTGAATATGGCAGACACAGGAGTCATTTCGAACAATGTAAATCGTGTACATAATTACAATATCTCATCTCAGTAATATAAACATATATTGAAGGTGAATATGGCAGACACAGGAGTACATTTAGAACAATGTAAATCGTGTACATAATTACAATATCAAATCACAGAAATATAAACATATATTGAAGGTGAATATGGCAAGCAACATGAGGACATTGCGAACAATGTAAATCGTGTACATAATTACAATATCTCATCTCAGAAATATAGACACATATTGAAGGGGAATATGGCAAGAACCATGAGTACATACCGAACAATGTAAATCGTGTACATAATTACAATATCTCATCTCAGAAATATAGATATATATTGAAGGTGAATATGGCAGACACAGGAGTACATTTCGAACAAAGTAAATCGTGTTCAGAATTACAATATATCATCTCAGAAATATAAACATATATTGAAGGTGAATATGGCAGACACAGGAGTACATTTCGAACAATGTAAATCGTGTACATAATTAAAATATCTCATCTCAGAAATATAAACATATATTGAAGGTAGATATGGCAAGAAACATGGGTACATACCGAACAAGGTAAATCGTGAACATAATTACAATATCTCATCTCAGAAATATAAACATATATTGAAGGGGAATATGGCAAGAAACATGAGTACAATAATAACAAAGTAAATCGTGTACATAATTACAATATCTCATCTCAGAATTGTAGACACATAATGAAGGGGAATATGGCAAGAAACACGAGTACATACCGAACAATGTAAATCGTGTACATAATTACAATAGCTCATCTCAGAAATATAGATATATATTGAAGGTGAATATGGCAGACACAGGAGTACATTTCGAACAATGTAAATCGTGAACATAATTACAATATCTCATCTCAGAAATATAAACATATATTGAAGGTGAATATGGCAAGAAACATGAGTACATTCCGAACAATGTAAATCGTGTACATAATTACAATATCTCATCTCAGAAATATAGACACATATTGAAGGGGAATATGGCAAGAAACATGAGTACATACCGAACAATGTAAATCGTGTACATAATTACAATATCTCATCTCAGAATTGTAGACACATATTGAAGGGGAATATGGCAAGAAACACGAGTACATACCGAACAATGTAAATCGTGTACATAATTACAATAGCTCATCTCAGAAATATAGATATATATTGAAGGTGAATATGGCAGACACAGGAGTACATTTCGAACAATGTAAATCGTGAACATAATTACAATATCTCATCTCAGAAATATAAACATATATTGAAGGTGAATATGGCAAGAAACATGAGTACATTCCAGAACAATGTAAATCGTGAACATAATTACAATATCTCATCTCAGAAATATAGACACATATTGAAGGGGAATATGGCAAGAAACATGAGTACATACCGAACAATGTAAATCGTGTACATAATTACAATATCTCATCTCAGAATTGTAGACACATATTGAAGGGGAATATGGCAAAAACACGAGTACATACCGAACAATGTAAATCGTGTACATAATTACAATAGCTCATCTCAGAAATATAGATATATATTGAAGGTGAATATGGCAGACACAGGAGTACATTTCGAACAATGTAAATCGTGAACATAATTACAATATCTCATCTCAGAAATATAAACATATATTGAAGGTGAATATGGCAAGAAACATGAGTACATTCCGAACAATGTAAATCGTGTACATAATTACAATATCTCATCTCAGAAATATAGACACATATTGAAGGGGAATATGGCAAGAAACATGAGTACATACCGAACAATGTAAATCGTGTACATAATTACAATATCTCATCTCAGAAATATAGATATATATTGAAGGTGAATATGGCAGACACAGGAGTACATTTCGAACAAAGTAATCGTGTTCAGAATTACAATATATCATCTCAGAAATATAAACATATATTGAAGGTGAATATGGCAGACACAGGAGTACATTTCGAACAAAGTAAATCGTGTTCAGAATTACAATATATCATCTCAGAAATATAAGCATATATTGAAGGTGAATATGGCAGACACAGGAGTACATTTCGAACAATGTAAATCGTGTACATAATTACAATATCTCATCTCAGAAATATAAATATATATTGAAGGTAGATATGGCAAGAAACATGTGTACATACCGAACAAGGTAAATCGTGAACATAATTACAATATCTCATCTCAGAAATATAAACATATATTGAAGGGGAATATGGCTAGAAACATGAATACATTCCGAACTATGTAAATCGTGTATATAATTACAATATCTCATTTAAGTAAGAAACATATATTGAAGGGGAATATGGCAACAAACATGAATACATTCCGAACAATGTAAATCATGTACATAATTACAATATCTCATCTCAGAAATATAGACATATATTGAAGGTGAATATTGCAAGAAACATGTGTACATACCGAACAATGTAAATCGTGTACATAATTACAATATCTCATCTCAGAAATATAACATATATTGAAGGGGAATATGGCAAGAAACATGAATACATTCCGAACAATGTAAATCGTGTACATAATTAAAATATCACATCTCAGTAATATAAACATATATTGAAGGGGAATATGGCAAGAAACATGAATACATTCCGAACAATGTAAATCGTGTACGTAATTACAATATCTCATCTCAGAAATGTAAACATATATTGAAGGGGAATATGGCAAGAAACATGAGTACATTCCGAACAATGTAAATCGTGTACATAATTACAATATCTCATCTCAGAAATATAAACATATATTGAAGGTGAATATGGCAGACCCAGGAGTACATTTCGAACAATGTAAATAGTATACATAATTACAATATCTCATCTCAGTATTATAATCATATATTATAGGGGAATATAGCAAGAAACATGAACATATTCCGAACAATGTAAATTGTGTACATAATTACAATATCTCATCACAGAAATATAAACATATATTAAAGGTGAGTATGGCAAGGAACATGTTTACATTCCGAACAATGTAAGTCCTGTATATAATTACAATATCACATCACAGAAAAATAAACATATATTAAAGGTGAATATGGCAAGAAACATGTGTACATTCTGAACAATGTAAATTGTGTACATAATTACAATATCTCATCTCAGAAAAATAAACATATATTGAAGGGGGATATGGCAAGAATCATGAATACATTCCGAACAATGCAGATCGTGTACATAATTACAATATCTCATCTCAAATATATAAACATATATTGAAGGTAAATATGGCAAGAAACACGAGTACATTTCGAACAATATAAATCGTGTAAATATTTATAATATCTCATCTCAGATATATAGACATATTTTGAAGGTGAATATGGCAGACCCAGGAGTACATTTCGAACAATGTAAATAGTATACATAATTACAATATCTCATCACAGAAATATAAACATATATTAAAGGTGAATATGGCAAGGAACATGTGTAAATTCCGAACAATGTAAATCCTGTATATAATTACAATATCACATCACAGAAATATAAACATATATTAAAGGTGAATATGGCAAGAAACATGAATACATTCCGAACAATGTAAATCGTGTTCATAATTACAATATCTCATCTCAGTAATATGAACATATATTGAAGGGGAATATGGAAATAAACATGAATACATACCGAACAATGTAAATCGTGTACATAATTACAATATCTCATCTCAGAAATATAAACATATATTGAAGGTGAATATGGCAGACACACGAGTACATTTCGAACAATGTAAATCGTGTACATAATTAAAATATCTCATCTCAGAAATATAAACATATATTGAAGGTGAATATGGCAAAAAAGTGAGTACTTTCCGAACAATGTAAATCGTGTACATAATTACAATATCTCATCTCAGAAATATAAACATGTATTGAAGGTGAATATGGCAAGAAACATGAGTACATACCTAACAATGTAAATTGTGTACATAATTACAATATCTCATCTCAGAAATATAATCATGTATTGAAGGTGAATATGGCAGACCCAGGAGTACATTTCGAACAATGCAAATCGTGTACATAATTAAAATATCTCATCTCAAAAAGATAAACATATATTGAAGGTGAATATGGCAAGAAACATGAGTACATTCCGAACAATGTAAATTGTGTAAATAATTACAATATATCATCTCAGAAATATAAACATATATTGAAGGTAAATATGGCAAGAAACACGAGTACATACCGAACAATGTAAATCGTGTACATAATTACAATATCTCATCTCAGAAATATAAACATATATTGTAAGTGAATATGGCAAGAAACATGAATACATTCCGAACAATGTAAATCGTGTACATAATTACAATATCTCATCTCAGAAATATAAACATATATTGAAGGGGAATATGGCAAGAAACATGAGTACATTCCGAACAATGTAAATCGTGTGCATAATTACAATATCTCATCTCAGAAATATAAACATATATTGAAGGGGAATATGGCAAAAAACATGAATACATTCCGAACAATGTCAACCGTGTACATAATTACAATATCTCATCTCAGAAATATAAACATATATTGAAAGTGAATATGGCAAGAAACATGAATACATTTCCAACAAATTAAATCGTGTACATAAGTACAATATCTCATCTCAGAAATATAAACATATACTGAAGGTGAATATGGCAGACCCAGGAGTACATTTCGAACAAAGCAGATCGTGTACATAATTACAATATCTCATCCCAGAAAAATAAACATATATTGAGGGGGAATATGGCAAGAAACCTGAATACATTCCGAACAATGTAAATCGTGTACATAATTACAATATCTCATCTCAGAAATATAAACATATATTGAAGGTAAATATGGCAAGAAACATGAGTACATTCCGAACAATGTAAATCGTATACATAATTACAATATCTCATCTCAGAAACATAAACATATATTGAAGGGGAATATGGCAAGAAATATGAATACATTCCGAACAATGTAAATCGTGTACATAATTAAAATATCTCATCTCAGTAATATAAACATATATTGAAGGGGAATATGGCAAGAATCATGAATACATTCCGAACAATGTAAATCGTGTACATAATTACAATATCTCATCTCAGAAATATAAACATATATTGAAAGTGAATATGGCAAGAAACATGAGGACATTCGGTACAATGTAAATCGTGTACATAATTACAATATCCCATATCAGAGATATAGACACATATTGAAAGTGAATATGGCAAGAAACATTAGTACATTCCGAACCATGTAAACCGTGTACATAATTACAATATCTCATCTCAGATATATAGATATATATTGAAGATGAATATGGCAGAAACACAAGTACATTCCGAACCATGTAAATAGTGTACATAATTACAATATCTCATTTGAGAAATATAGACACATATTGAAGGTGAATATGGCAAGGAATATGAGTACATTTCGTACAATATAAGTCGTGTAGATAATTACAATATTTCATCTCAGAGATATAGACTTATATTGAAGGTAAATATGGCAAGAAACATGAATACATTCCGAACCATGTAAATCGCGTACATAATTACAATGTCTCATCTCAGAAATATAAACATATATTGAAGGGGGATATGGCAGGAAACACAAGTACATTTTGAACAATGCAAATAGTGTACATAATTACAATATCTCATTTGAAAAATATAGACACATATTGTAGATGATTATGGCAAGGAATATGAGTACATTTCGTACAATATAAGCCGTGTAGATAATTACAATATTTCATCTCAGAGATATAGACATATATTAAAGGTGAATATGGTAGGAAACATGTGTACATTTCGAGCAATGTAAATCGTCTACATAATTATAATATCATATCTAAGAAATATAGATACATATTGAAGGGGAATATGGCAAGGAACACGAGTACATTTCGAACAATGTAAATCGTGTAAATATTTATAATATCTCATCTCAGATATATAGACATATATTGAAGGTGAATATGGCAGAAACACGAGTACATTTCGAACAATGTAAAACATGTACATAATTACAATATCTCATTTCAGAAATATAGACACATATTGAAGGGGAATATGACAAGAAACACGAGCACATTTCGAATAATGTAAATCGTGTAAATAATTAAAAAAAAATCTCATCTCAGATATATAGACATATATTGCAAGTAAATATGACAAGAAAAATGAGTACATTCCGAACAATATAAATCTTGTACATAATTACAATATCACATCTCAGAAATATAGACACATATTGAAGGGGAATATGGCAAGAAATATGAGTACATTTCGAACAATGCAAATCGTGTAAATAATTAAAATATCTCATCTCAGATATATAGACATATATTGAAGGTAAACATGGCAAGAAACATGGGTACATTCCTAATAATGTAAATCGTGTACATAATTACAATATTTCATCTCAGAAATATAAACATATATTGAAGGTGAATATGGCAGACACAGGAGTACATTTCGAACAATGAAAATCGTGTACACAACTAAAATATCTCATCTCAGAAATATTAACATATATTGAAGGTGAATATGGCAAGAAACATGAGTACATTCCGAACCATGTAAATCGTGTTCATAATTACAATATCTCATCTCAGAAATATAAACATATATTGAAGGTGAATATGGCAAGAAACATGAGTACATACCGAACGATGTAAATCGTGTACATAATTACAATATCTCAGCTCAGAAATATAAACATATATTGATGGTGAATATGGCAGACCCAGGAGTACATTTCGAACAATGTAAATAGTTTATATAATTAAATATCTCATCTCAGAAATATAAACATATATTGAAGGTGAATATGGCAAGAAACATGAGTACATCCCGAACCATGTAAATCCTGTATAATAATTACAATATCTCATTTCAGAATTATAAACATATATTGAACGTGAATATGGCAAGAAACATGAATACATTCCGAACCAAGTAAATCGTGTACATAATTACAATATCTCATCTCAGAAATATTAACATATATTGAACGTGAATATGGCAAGAAATATGAGTACATTCCGAACCATGTAAATCGTGTACATAATTACAATATCTCATCTCAGAAATATAAACTTATATTGAAGGTAAATATGGCAAGATATCTGAGTACTTTCCGAACAATGTAATTCGTGTACATAATTACAATATCTCATCTCAGAAATATAAACATATATTGTAGGTGAATATGGCAGACACACGAGTACATGTCGAACAATGTTAATCGTTTACATAATTAAAATATCTCATCTCAGAAATATAAACATATATTGAAGGTGAATATGGCAAGAAACTTGAGTACTTTCCGAACAACCTAAATCAGGTACATAATTACAATATCTCATCTCAGAAATATAAACATATATTGAAGTAGAATATGGCAGACACACGAGTACATTTCGAAAAATGTAAATCGTGTACATAATTAGAATATCTCATCTCAGAAATATAAACATATACTGAAGGGGAATATGGTAAGAAACACGAGTACATTTCGAACAATCCAAATCGTGTACATAATTAAAATGTCTCATCTCAGAAATATAAACATATATTGAAGGTGAATATGGCAGACACTGGAGTACCTTCCGAACAATGTAAACCGTGTACATAATTACAATATTCCATATCATAAATATAGACACACATTGAATTTGAATATGGCAGACACACGAGTACATTTCGAACAATGTTAATCGTTTACATAATTACAAAATCTCATCTCAGAAATATAAACATATATTGAAGGTGAATATGGCAAGTAACTTGAGTACAGACCGAACAACCTAAATCAGGCACATAATTACAATATCTCATCTCAGAAATATAAACATATATTGAAGTTGAAAATGGCAGACACACGAGTACATTTCGAAAAATGTAAATCGTGTACACAATTAGAATATCTCATCTCAGAAATATAATATATACTGAAGGGGAATATGGCAAGAAACACGAGTACATTTGGAAAATGCAAATCGTGTACATAATTACAATATCTCATCTCAGAAATGTAAACATATATTGAAGGTGAATATGGCAGACACACGAGAACATTTCGAACAATGTAAATCATGTACATAATTACAATATCTCATCTCAGAAATATAAACATATATTGAAGGTAAATATTGCAAGAAACATGAGTACAATCCGAACCATGTAAATCGTGTACATAATTACAATATCTCATTTCAGAACTATAAACATATATTGAAGGGAAATATGGCAAGAAACATGAGTACATTCCAAAAAATGTAAATCCTTTACATATTTACAATATCTCATCTCAGAAATATAAACATATATTAAAGGTGAATATGGCAGACACAGGAGTACATTCCGAACAATGTAAATCGTGTACATAATTACAATATCTCATATCAGAAATATAGACACATATTGAAATTTAATATGGCAAGAAATATGAGTATATTTCGTACAATATAACTCGAGTACATACTTACAATATCTCATCTCAGAAATATAAACATATATTGAAGGTGAATATGGCAAGAAACCTGAGTACATTCGGAACAATGGAAATCGTGTACATAATTACCATATATCATCTCAGAAATATAAACATATATTGAAGGGGAATATTGCAAGAAACAAGAGTACATTTCGAACAATGTAAATTGTGTAAATAATGAAAATATCTCATCTCAGATATACAGACATATATTGAAGTGAATATGGCAGACACAGGAGTATATTCAGAACAATGTAAACCGTGTACATAATTACAATATCTCATCTCAGAAATATAAACTTATATTGAAAGTGAATATGGCAAGAAACATGAGTACATACCGAACAATGCAAATCGTGTATATAATTACAATATCTCATCTCAGAAATATAAACATATATTGAAAGTTAATATGGCAAGAAACATGAGTACATTCCGAACCATGTAAACCGTGTACATAATTACAATATCTCATCTCAGAAATATAAACATATATTGAAAGTGAATATGTCAAGAAACATGAGTACATTCCGAACCATGTAAACCGTGTACGTAATTACAATATCTCATCTCAGAAATATAAACATATATTGAAGATGAATATGGCAAGCTACATGAGTACATACCGAACCATGTAAATCGTGTACATAATTACAATATCTCATCTCAGAAATATAAATATATATTGAAGGTGAATATGGCAAGAAACATGATTACATTCCGAATCATGTAAGTCGTGTACATAATTACAATATCTCATCTCAGAAATATAAACATATATTGAACGTGAATATGGCAAGAAACATGAGTACATTCCGAACCATGTAAACCGTATACATAATTACAATATCTCATCTCAGATATATAAACATATATTGTAAGTGAATATGGCAAGAAACATGAGTACATTCCGAAACATGTAAACCGTGTACATAATTACAATATCTCATCTCAGAAATATAAACATATATTGAACGTGTATATGGCAAGAAACATGAGTACATTCCGAACCATGTAAATCGTGTACATAATTAAAATATCTCATCTCAGATATAGAAACATATATTGAAGGTGAATATGGCAGACACACGAGTACATTTCGGACAATGTAAATCGAGTACATAATTACAATATCTCATCTCAGAAATATAAACATATACTGAAGGGGAATATGGCAAGAAATACGAGTACATTTCGAACAATTTATATCGTGAACATAATTACAATATCTCATCTCAGAAATATAAACATATATTGAAGGTAAATATGGCAAGAAACATGAGTGCATTCCAAAAAATGTAAATCGTGTACATAATTACAATATCTCATATCAGAAATATAGAAACATATTGAATTTGAATAAGGCAAGGAATATGAGTACATTTCGTACAACATATCTCGAGTACATAATTATAATATCTCCTCTCAGAAACATAAACATATATTGAAGGTGAATATGGCAAGAAACCTGAGTACATTCGGAACAATGTAAATCGTGTACGTAATTACAATATCTCATCTCAGAAATATAAACATATAATTGAAGGGTAATATGGCAAGAAACACGAGAACATTTCGAACAATGTAAATTGTGTAAATAATTAATATATCTCATCTCAGATCTATAGACATATATTGAAGGTGAATATGGCAGACACACGTGTACATTTCGTGAATATGGAACGAAACACAAGTACATTTTGAACAATGTAAATAGTGTACATAATTACAATATCTCATTTGAGAAATATAGACACATATTGAAGGTGAATATGGCAAGGAATATGAGTACATTTCGTACAATATAAGTCGTGTAGATAATTACAATATTTCATCTCAGAGATATAGACATATATTGAAGGTGAATATGGTAGTAAACATGTGTACAATTCGAACAATGTAAATCGTCTACATAATTATAATATCACATCTCAGATATATAGAAATATATTGAAGGTGATTTTGGCAAGAAACATGAGTACATTTCGAACAATGTAAATCGTGTACATAATTACAATATCTCATATCAGAATATAGACACATATTGAAGGGGAAAATGGCATGAAAAACGAGTACATTTCGAACAATGTAAATCGCGTAAATAATTAAAATATCACATGTCAGATATATAGACATATATTGAAGGTGAATATGGCAAGAAACCTGAGTACATTCCGAATAATGTAATTCGTGTACATAATTACAATATCTCATCTCAGAAATATAAATATATATTGAAGGTGAATATGGCAGACACAGGAGTACATTTCGAACAATGTAAATCGTCTACATAATTACAATATCTCATCTCAGAAATATAAACATATATTGAATGTGAATATGGCAGACCCAGGAGTACATTTCAAACAATTTAAATCGTGTACATAATTACAATATCTCATCTCAGAAATATAAACATATATTGAAAGTGAATATGGCAAGAAACATGAGTACCTTCCGAACAATCTAAATCGTGTACATAATTACAATATCTCATCTCAGAAATATAAACATATATTGAAGGTGAATATGGCAGACACACGAGTACATTTCGAACAATGTAAATCGTGTACATAATTACAATATCTCATCTCAGATATATAGATATTTATTGAAGGTAAATATGGCAAGAAACTTGAGTACCTTCCGAACAATGTAAATCCTGTACATAATTACAATATCTCATCTCAGAAATATAAACATATATTGTAGCTGAATATGGCAGACACAGGAGTACCTTTCGAACAATGTAAATCCTGTACATAATTACCATATCTCATCTCAGAAATATAAACATATACTGAAGCTGAATATGGCAGACACAGGAGTACCTTCCGAACAATGTAAATGGTGTACGTAATTACAATATATCTTCTCAGAAATATAAACATATATTGAAGGTGAATATGGCAAGAAACTTGAGTACATACCGAACAATGTAAATCGTGTACATAATTAAAATATCTCATCTCAGAAATATAAACGTATATTAAAGTTGAATATGGCTGACACAGGAGTACGTTTCGAACAATGTAAATCGTGTACATAATTACAATATCCAATCTCAGAAATATAAACATATATTGAAGCTGAATATGGCAGATACAGGAGTACATTTCGAACAATGTAAATCGTGTACATAATTACAATATCTCATCTCAGAAATATAAACATATATTGAAGGTAAACATGGCAAGAAACATGAGTACATTCCGAACAATGCAAATCGTGTACATAATTACAATATCTCACCTCAGAAATATAATCATATATTGAAGGGGAATATGGCAAGAAACATGAGTACATTCCGAAGAATATAAATCGTGTACATAATTACTATGTCTCTTCTCAGAAATATAAACATATATTGAAGGTGAATATGGCAAGAAAACTGAATAAATTCCGAACAATGTAAATCGTGTACATCATTACAATATCTCATCTCAGAAATATAAACATATATTGAAGGGAAATATGGCAAGAAACACGAATACATTTCGAACAATGTAAATCGTGTGAATAATTACAATATCTCATCTCAGAAATATAAACATATATTAAAGTTGAATATGGCAGACCCAGGAGTACATTTCGAACAATGTAAATCAGGTACGTAATTACAATATCTCATCTCAGAAATATAAACATATATTGAAGGTGAATATGTCAAGTAATATGAGTACCTTCCGAACAATGTAAATCGTGTACATAATTACAATATCTCTTCTCAGAAATATAAACATATATTGATCGTGAATATGGCAAGAAACATGAGTACATTCCGAACAATGTAAATCGTGTACATAATTACAATATCTCATCTCAGAAATATAGACACATATTGAAGGTGAATATGGCAGGAAACACAACTACATTTTGAACAATGTAAATAGTGTACACAATTACAATATCTCATTTGAGAAATATAGACACATATTGAAGGTGAATATGGCAAGGAACATGAGTACAATTCTTACAATATAAGTCGTGTAGATAATTACAATATTTCAACTCAGATATATAGACATATATTTAAGGTGAATATGGTAGTAAACATTTGTACATTTCGAGCAATGTAAATCGTCTACATAATTACAATATCACATCTAAGAAATATAGAAACATATTGAAGGTGATTTTGGCAAGAAACATGAGTACATTTCGAACAAATTGAATCGTGAACATAATTACAATATCTCATATCAGAAATATAGACACATATTGAAGGGGCATATGGCAAGAAACACGAGTACATTTCGAACAATGTAAATCGTGTAAATAATTAAAATATCTCATCTCAGATATATAGACATATATTGAAGGTGAATATTGCAGACACAGGAGTACATTTCGAACAATGTAAAACGTGTACATAATTACAATATCTAATCTCAGAAATATAGACACATATTGAAGGTGAATATGGCAGGAAACACAAGTACATTTTAACAATGTAAATAGTGTACATAATTACAATATCTCATTTGAGAAACATAGACAAATATTGAAGGTGAATATGGCAAGGTATATGAGTACATTTCGTACATTATAAGTCTTGTAGATAATTACAATATCTCATCTCAGAGATATAGACACATATTGAAGTTGAATATGGTAGGAAACATGTGTACATTTCGAACAATGTAAATCGTCTACATAATTACAATATCATATCTAAGATATATAGAATCATGTTGAAGGTGATTTTGGCAAGAAACTTGAGTACATTTCGAACAATGTAAATCGTGAACATAATTACAATATCTCATATCAGAAATATAGACACATATTGAAGTTGAATATGGCAAGAAATATGAGTACATTTCGTACAATATAAATCGAGTACATAATTACAATATCTCATCTCAGAAATATAAACATATATTGAAGGTGAATATGGCAGGAAACATGAGTACATTTCGAACAATGTAAATCGTTTACATAATTACAATATCTCATCTCAGAAATATAGATACATATTGAGACATATATTGAAGGTGAATATGTTAGGAAACATGAGTACATTTCGAACAATGTAAATCGTTTACATAAGTACAATGTCTTTTCGCAGACAACAGTCCAAACAATGTAAATAGTGTATTAAATAACAATACCCCATCTTATTACTTGTGGTTTTACGCAAAATGTTCTTTTTGCCATTTTTATTAGAACTTCCACGTTGGTGAAGTTTTCTATTTATTTTACTGCAATTATCCGTTTTGCATAAGACCCCATGACGGTCCTATTGATGTTCTTTTTTAACGGCAATGAATTTTTAGATGTCACGTCCTTAATGTGCGAAAATATCTTCCATTTTTTGTTGATAATGTCCGCCATATTTTATGGATATAGAATATCCTGGCAGTATGTAATCTGTTCAATGAAACAACGTCAGAGATTAACACTCCCGAATCTGATACTCTAATCAGATTTGATCTCGAATACTCAGAAAAATATGACCGAAAAAAATAACGTCGCATTGAATATTTTGAGCTTCCTGATTGGTTAAGCCTTCTATTGGCGAACTATAAAATGGTTTGGCTCATGTGTGTCTCACCATTATATATTTGTATCCAAAAAAAGTCCAACATTCTTTTTTTGTTTTTAACGAATTTTCCCAATTAATGTTTAACTTGTTGCTTAGTTTATTCAAGAATACCCCGCCGGATCGCAGTTTCAGTCGACTGCTACTACGCTGCAAGGATACCTAAATGTTCATTCCTAACTGGTACTGACGTCTCCGATACATAGCTTAAACCATAGGCTCTCTCTATTGCTAATAACTTTTTTTTAACAATTGATGATTCTTTTTCTCGCTTTTCGTTATTATATCTTCTAAGGTTACTTCCATTTTTTTTTCCGCTTCTGGTCTCAACAGAGTTCCATCCAAATACGTTATATTTTTATTATGCGATCCACCGATAATAAATTTTCTTCACCCTCTTTGTTCTCTTAAAATCGTCTCTATGGTTCAGTTGATTAAATACGGCGATAAAAGACATCCTTGTCTTACTCATTTTCCCATTCTTGTGCATTCAATTAACTTTCTGTGTGCATATCGGGATGTTTATTCCTAATTGAGGTTAGGGATTATTCTATGCTGCTTATCTGGAAACAGTGAAAATATAAGCCCATTGCCGTTGTTCTGTCATTGCAAACAGAACCAGTGTAGCACTAGACGATAAATTAAACACAGAAGCTATTGCTTTCTACTTATATGTGCCCTGTCCCTTCAGGACGTAGGCGATCATGGCTTTCCACGTTTCCCTATCCCTGGTAGCTCTGAGCACGCCTTCTTCTGTTGCAACATGCAATCCTCGTTCTGTCATCCACCTGATTAGGTCCTTCAAATATGTTATCCGTTGCTTTCCTCTGTCTATTTTCCATCTATCTGGCCTGTTATTATCATGTTCTCCAGGCCCCCCTTCCTCATTGCTTGTCCCAGGAACTTCAGCTGTTTCTTCTTGATGCTCAGTAATAATTTCCTTTTTGTTTCCACTCATTTCCATGACCTCAACATTGCTCACATGCTCGATCCATGATATCCGTAGCATCCTTCTGTAGAACCACATTTCAATTGCTTCAAGTTTTTCCTTCATTTTTGATGGTATTGTCCAGCATTCTCTGCCAAAAGTATATGAAAAACATTTAACAAAGCCTTTGCTTTGAATATTCCTGCCGAATTTGGTCTGGTACACTGGATATATATTTAGATATTTTTACAATACCCCATGAAGAATCTGCTATGTTACTAGTCCCAATCTGGCATCTTGGCTTAAGTCACCTACACACAACCGTAACGCAGCTTTACTGTAACTTTTCTATGAATATTTTCATGCTAATGGTCTATGAAGTATCTGCAATCTTATTGTACGAACAAGAATCTGCAGTATTTCTGGTCCTGACTTGGCATCTTGGCTTCACTCAGTTACTCACAGCCCTGACGTAGATTTTCTGTATCTTTTGTATAAATAATTTTATGCTAGTAGTTTAAAGAATCTGCAATCTTATCGTCCAAAGAAGAATTTGCAATATTATTAGTCGTGATCTAGCGTCTCGGCTTCAGTCAGTTCCCAAGCTCCGTAAGGTACATCTTTCATGGTCAAATTTTTTAACTTTCCTCTTTGTTAACCTAATTTTATGGATTTAATCGCAGTACTAGATTGGCGGTAAGGTCTTATCATTTTACAGTTGAAATAATCTGTTGTAACATTTATTTTTATGTTAACAGTTTCTTCTCTCGCACAACTTGCCTTTTGAACTCCTATCTCGTTCTTGCTTCTCCGTCACCAACGATCTTTAAAAAATTGAATGCAATGTCAATCATTATCGTTTGTCTTCTTAATCCCTGTTCTTTTAATAATGTCTCTCTAAAATAGTTTTATTTTTTCTCATATACTCAATATGAAATCCTTCATAACAGGTACATCTATGAAATTCGGTGTTAAACCCCAGTCAAAGCTCTGTTTTATTGTTTTATTTGTTTGACAGCATATAAAACTCCGGATGAAAAAATTAATGGCGACATTTAATTTACTTGGGGTTATGAAGTTTTAAAAATATATGTTATTCTGCTTTCACAATTAAATTCATGGTAGATGATACTCATCTTTTGTACATATACAGGTTTGTGTGTACAAATGCAATCGACAATTCTACTCCATCAGCTTCTTTTCTCGCACTTCCCACCTGTGGAACACTCTTCCATATTTTTGCTTTCCTGGCGGGTACAACCCCCAGGGATTTAAATGCAATGTCAATACTCATCTTTTAACCACTTGACTCTAGTCCTTTTTACATCACCCTGTATGTGTTTTCATTTCTTTCTACCTGTGCAACTGTCATCACACCTGTATTCCCAATCTTCTCTTGCTCTTTTCCCTGACACTCCCTGTAACTGTACTCTTCTCCTATCTAATCTTTTTCTCTTATGTACCCCTCTGTGCATCAGTTACCTTGGGGTGAGACGATTATAAAAAGCCTCTCTTGGTTATGTAATGCCGAAATTTAATTATTTTGTTTGTCATTGTATGTTTTCACGTCTATATAAAATGTATTGATTGATCATATTGCTACACATACACTTGAATCTATGGTCCTATATGTTAATGTTAGGCAGAAAGATTTCTCTGTGGCGGTGTTATGGGAAATTAGCTACACCCTAATATGAACTCCCCCGGACTACAAAATTATCAAGAATTATCTACTCTCGGGGGTAGCAGTAAATAGCAGCAGCTACTATACTTATTTATAGTACGCCGTTCCGGATCTAATTACTATTATATTCTATTTCCTCTGTACACTGTTTCTCTTTTGTAATATAATTATGTTTCCAAACGTATACCGTGTCCAAGTCTTTCTTGTGACGTTTTTTTCCAGGGTCACATCAGGTGGTTAAATGAAAGCAGTTGCATTTTATAGTGAGTTAAAATTAACAAGACATTTTCTACACCATCTGTAGGGCCTACTTTATCAGATCTGATGTATTTGCTGTTGAGACAGGAGTAAATGGTAGTGTCATCTGCACAAATATCTTGTTGGGAACTGATGACATCGGCGAGATCACTGATTAAATTCAGAAACATCGTAGGAGCCAGAATAGACCCTTGCGGGACACCCGCGATCGTGTGAAAAAATCTGGAAGTGAGTCAGTTTAAAACTACATTCATTTCACGATTTGTTAGGACCGATTGGATCAAATCAAACATTGTTCCTGAGATACAGTAACCCTAGAGCTTACATAGAAGACGAATGTGCCAAACATCACTGTCAAACGCCACAGAGATATCTAGAGCCATATCTTGAGCGTAGCAGTTAAAAATGAAAAAATGTTAGAAAACAAAGAAAAATAAAATTCTTGATCAGTTTTAGCAAAAAACAAAACAAAACAAAAAAAAAACAAAGAGAAAAGACCACATTAATATATTTTTCACAGAAAATTTGATAGATTTCAAGAGATTCTTGAACTAAAGGAGAAACAAAGTCGACGCTGTGTAATAGTTAAAAAAAGATGAATGATATTTTATTGAACTATATATATATAGTACTGTGCAAAAGTATTAGGACAAGAACTATCTATTTTATTTTTTATGAGGCATATTGACAGAAAATAAACAATTTAATTAAAGTAATTTTATTTGATTTACACAGCAAATGCTTTAACAAGAAAAATACTTGTTACAACATAAATTTAATATTTAGTATAATAGCCTTTTGCTTTGATCACAGCCTTCATTCTGTCAGGCATTAACAGCACAAGCTTCTTCAATGTATCTAATGGTATCTTCTACCAAGCAGCTTGTATTTGTTTCCAAAATGTGTCTTGCGAATTAACATTAGTTTTATTAATTTTTTTATCCAAAATATCCCATAGATGTTCAATACGATTGAGATCAAGACATTGTGGGGGCCAATTCAAATTACGAATCCTTCCTTCCTCTTTCATTTGTAGTTAAATTATTCTTACAAAGGTTTGGCTTTTCACCCTGTATTTGAATTTCGGCGAGGTTTTTAGGAAAATCACCCCTGTCCTATTACTTTTGCACATTACCGGTAGTGTGCAAAAGTGTTAGGACAGGGGTGATTTTAAACTTTATTTTGATGCCTCATAAAAGATGAAATAGTTCTTCCCTCATACCTTTGCACAGAACTGTATATAAAATAGAGATGGGTAATAGCTATCATACTTGTCTCGCTAGAACTTATTACAACTGAGTGATCCTCAATAGGTGCCCCATAATTTTGCCCTTGTGCCACGTATAAACTACGATTAGAAAAGCACCAAAGGACGGAAATATTATTTTACATCCAAACGAATTAGTATATTTAGTATAATCTTATTCCTTGTCAATGCACTTAATTCAGAAGTGAATATTAATAATATAGATCTAGCTATGTATAGTGAATTGTTCAGATGAAAAATCAGATCATGAATCAAAAACAGACACGTGTCACATCCACCACTCCGAAAACACGTTAGGCTTTCGTGGTAGAGTAATGGTCCCACGTCCAGCAAATAATCTTAACAGACTGAGAAAAAAAAATATAAAAAAAAATATGGAGATAATAAAATCATCAATTAGTTATTTTTTTAATCATTTCACTTCAAGCCTGGCGATAATGTCATTAGGAGTCAGAAGTTAACAGAAATAAAATTAGATGACTTTAAAGAAAATGTCAGTTTAATTCCATAAGGAATATATGCGTGGGTGATCATGTCCCGAAAGAAACATGACAGACTGGGCAGAAGATTTTCTCACATTTTGTTGTGCCATACGTGATACACACTTTGGGAGATCATGTCTCGAAAGAGACACGACTGACTGGGCAGAAGATTATCCAGCAGTAGGTTGCCATTGATTTCTGCGGTAGACTGGTTGCCAGCCAAGACCTTAAAACCCAATCTGTCCTATCATTTAACCTATAACTGGAGGGAAAAACAAATTAATACCTTTCCCAAGGTTATTTGTGCATTTGTGAATGCAACGAATTCAACTTTAATTTGAACTCGGCTCCCCGAATCATCGTTCCGAGTTAATATCCACTGCACCACAAAAGGCTAACATTATTTTCTCCGGTTGACTGATTGTTGAGTCTGAGGCCCTGTGAGATGAATGGAGGCATAATCATTCTATCACTACTGATCACTCCAATTATCATGAGGTTCACTGTATATATATATATATATATATTAATCATATCACCTAGAGCAAGGCGGTAACACTACTGATGTGCAGGGGGCTACATAGGAGTAAATGGATTAGAAGAGAATGAGGAGAAGGACAAACCAGTTAGAAAGGAGCAACAGACAGATGGGAATATGTGAAGGTGTGATGACAGTTGCGAAGGTAGAGAGAAAGGAAAGGGTCTACAGGACAGTGTGGAAAGAAGTAGGGTCAAGTAGTTAAGAGATGAGAATTGACCTTGCATTTAAATTCCTGGAGGTTGTCGTCGTCAGGAAAGCAAGAATAAGGAAGCGAGTACCACAGGCTGGAAGCGCGGGAAAAGCAGCTGCAAGACTAGATCATCCAAATCTTTCGGAATCCTTTGCACTGTCCTCAAATTGACAACCGAACATTCTGAAATGTTTTTATTAGAGTTTTCGGAGTTTTAAGCATGCCGATTCCAAATGTCTGGCAGAATGAATTGGGTCGTTAGTACTTCTTTTTTTCTCACATACGATGCTCAACTGACTTTACTATAATGTGCCGTTGACTAACTCAAAATCCAACAACGCGTATGTCCGTAATTAAATCTGTAATATGGCGACAATTTACTCATGGCACCCTGTAATAGCTCAAAATCCAACAACGCGTATGTCCGTAATTAAATCTGTAATATGGCGACAATTTACTCATGGCACCCTGTAATAGCTCAAAATCCAACAACGCGTATGTCCGTAATTAAATCTGTAATATGGCGACAATTTACTCATGGCACCCTGTAATAGCTCAAAATCCAACAACGCGTATGTCCGTAATTAAATCTGTAATATGGCGACAATTTACTCATGGCACCCTGTAATAGCTCAAAATCCAACAACGCGTATGTCCGTAATTAAATCTGTAATATGGCGACAATTTACTCATGGCACCCTGTAATAGCTCAAAATTCAACAACGCGTATGTCCGTAATTAAATCTGTAATATGGCGACAATTTACTCATGGCACCCTGTAATAGCTCAAAATCCAACAACGCGTATGTCCGTAATTAAATCTGTAATATGGCGACAATTTACTCATGGCACCCTGTAATAGCTCAAAATCCAACAACGCGTATGTCCGTAATTAAATCTGTAATATGGCGACAATTTACTCATGGCACCCTGTAATAGCTCAAAATTCAACAACGCGTATGTCCGTAATTAAATCTGTAATATGGCGACAATTTACTCATGGCACCCTGTAATAGCTCAAAATCCAACAACGCGTATGTCCGTAATTAAATCTGTAATATGGCGACAATTTACTCATGGCACCCTGTAATAGCTCAAAATCCAACAACGCGTATGTCCGTAATTAAATCTGTAATATGGCGACAATTTACTCATGGCACCCTGTAATAGCTCAAAATATAGTTAATTTAAATTTTAATTCTCTTCTCAATTTTTTAATCCATCATTCTGAGAATCTCAACAGTTATTATCGAATTAGTAGACTCTTTTCTTTTCCTTCTTTCGTTTCCGTCAGTTTTCAGTTTTTCAGTGTCTAATACACACACACACACACGCACGAACACACACACACACACACACATGTACGCACACACACACACATATATATATACAGTACTGTGCAAAAGTATTAGGACAAGAAATATTTTATCTTTTATGAGGCATATTAAAAGAAAATAAACAATTTAGTTAAAATAATTTTATTTGATTTACCCAACAAATGCTTTAACAAGAAAAAAATACTTATTACGAAATAAATTTAATATTTAATATGATAGCCTTTTGCTTTGATCACAGCTTTCATTCTGTCAGGCATTGACATTACAAATTTTTCAATGTATGTAATGGTATCTCCTGCCAAGCAGCTTGTATTTGTTCCCAAAGTGTGTCTTGCGAAGTAACATCAATTAGAGAGGGGGGAATAAGAAAAAGTCAGTCATATCCAAAGATAATAGAATACTGAGTAGTTCAAAAATAACTTATTTAATACAAAATAGGAAAAAATTCAATATAACTTCTCTTTAATACATTTCTTTTACATCTAGTTTTCAATAATCAGTATTCATTAGCAATTTACTTGGCTTTTCACCCTGTATTTGAATTTCAGTGACGGTTTTAGGAAATTTACACCTGTCCTAATACTTTTGCACAATACCGGTAGTGTATAGTTTTAACAGTTTTAGGACAGGGGTGATTTTAAACTTTATTTTGGTGCCTCATAAAACATAAAGTGGTTCTTGCGCTCGTGGCCCAGGGGGGTAGAATTGCCGACTGACGCCAATTCGATCGGGTTTCAGTCCTGGGTTAGGAAGTGACCGGAGTCTAAACCGTAATGATGAGCTGTAATACAGCGAAACAGAACCGTCTGCGGATGACTATAGTATATATATATATATATATATATATATATATATATATATATACATAGTCCAAAAAATTTGGCTCTTTAATTGAGCAGGTTCAAAATTTTTGTGAGGACATCAAAATATCCTCACAAAACTTCAAAGCTGGCATTCCTCATAAAAGATAAAATAGTTCTTGTCCTAATAATTTTGCACAGTACTTTATATATTTAGGGATGGCATCCTACTGGTTTGGACTAGTTCGTGCAAATCGATTTCTAAATTCATAAAACCTGGAAAAATGATAGGTAGATTATCTTAAAATAATATTATATATGAAGAGCCAATATTCTTCTTCTTCTTCTTCTTCTTCTTCTTCTTCTTCTTATCATTATTATTATTATTATTATTATTATTATTCATGTGGCGTGTCCCTTCAGAACGTAGGCTATCATGGACTTCCACTCGGCTCTGTCTCTTGTCGTTCTCAGTAATTTTTCTCTTCGTATCTCTTCCAAGCCCAGTTCCGTCAACCATTTGCTCTGACCTAACATGCACGTCTAGCACTGCTTTTCCCTGTCTCTCCTTTCATTTATCCGACCTATGAGTATCATGTTCTCCATGCCTTCCTTCCTCGTTATGTGTCCCATGAACCTCACTTGTCTCTTCCTAATATTTATTATGAGCTTTCTTCTCGTTTTCACCCTTTCCAACACCTCATCGTTGCACACGTGCTCTGTCCATGGTATCGTCAGCATCCTTCTTTAAAACCACATTTTTGCTCCCTCAAGCCTCTCCTTTATCTTTGATGAAATTGTCCAGCATTCACTTCCATACAGAAGGACAGATAATACGTAGCAATACATCACTCTTTTGTTTGTTTCTAATGAGATTGTCTTGTCTTTCAGTACTCTGGTTTGCTTCTGAAATGCCTTTCTGACCATGCCAATTCGTCTTTCGATTTCCATGTCGTACTTTCAAAACACTTCACAGGTATTTCAATTTTTTTATTTGTTTTATTTTAAATTATTCAACCTGCAGTTGGCATATTGGTCTCCTCGTTTTGCTGATGATCATGCATTCAGTTTTCTTGAGGTTTATGCTCAAACCTTTCTTTTCACTTTCTTTTGTTAACTTCTGTAGAACGTTCTGCATTTTTCTTTCCGTGTCTGCTATCAGTACCGTGTCAACCGCGTATCGAATATTGCTGAGATTATGGCGAATCCTGGCAAAGCTTTTATTTCTCTCATAACTGCTTCGCTATACAGGTTGAAAAAATCCGGTGAGAAAACACATCCTTGTCTTACGTCCCTTTCTATTTTCGAATACCTGCTGAGTTCATCTGCTATCCGTACACTAGCGGTTTGCTGCTAATATAGGTTCTTGATTATCCTAACGTCTTTTCCGAAAATGTCGAGGTTGTCAAGCGTCTCTATCAAGTCTCTCTGTTGTACTTTGTTAAACACCTTTGCGTAGTCCACAAAGCACAGAGAAAGGTCTTTCTGCATTTGTATTGCTCGTTCACATATAATTCCGAGTATGAATATCGCATTCCTCGTTCCGGCATCTTTAACAAATCTGCCTTGTTCTTGTTTCTCTCTGGGGCGATTCTACTGCGCGCTCTGTTCATCAGAATCCGGATGATGAGTTTTGTTATATGGCTCATTAAACTGATTGCTTGATGGAGCTCACGTTGATCTGCCCCTGGTTTCTTAGGTAGTATTATGAAGATTGACCTGCTTAGGTTCTCCGGTATATTCCCGCTGCACTAGATTTCGTTTGTTACTTCTGTTAGTCTGTCGACGCCAAAGTCTTCTAGGAACATCATCATCTCTATTAAAATACCCTCTCTTCCCGCTATTTGTTTCTCTTCAATTTGGCCACTGCCGATTCCACTTCGGTTTTTAATAATTCTAGTCCATTCGTAGTTTTTTTGCATTGTTGGTTGCTCTCTGTTTTCGTGGAAAAGATCTCCGATGTACTCGTCCCATCTTTGAAGTATTTTTTCTAATATGAGTGTACCGTCATTTGATTTTATACATCCTGTTGCTGAGTAGGTCTTTTGCCCTGTTAGTTCCTTTATATTTTTTATGTATATCTGCATTATTTGACCCTGGATTACATTCGTATTTTTGTGCATTGTTGGTTGCTCTCTGTTGACGTGGAAGAGATCTCCGATGTACTCGTCCCATCTCTGAAGTATTCTTTCTTTTTCTAGCATTAGTGTGCCGTCGTTTGCTTTTGCTAACTCCCCATATAAAAAACCAATTAGCAAAACCTTTTGCACTCTCAACTATAACAGTGAATGGCCTAACTACTACAAAATAGCACTCATACACAACTTAATTACGTGAGCAGAAATCAACTCCTCCACAAAAAAGATATTTTACTTTGAACTAAAAATATTATGCAGACTCTCATTAATAATGAATTCCCAAACCATATTTTAGATGAAAGAAAAAGACGTTATTTCAAAAACCTCAATACATATTAAACAAAATATGTTACTTTCACAAAAGTACATTTGCTTTTATACATTCTGTTGCTGAGCATAACCATTGCATTGTTAGTACCTTCATTTTTTGTGCATTTCTCCATTATTCGTTGTGTTCATTCTCTCAACTTCGGCGCATTTGTCATTGAGTCATCTTTCTTTAGCCTGTCTACATTTGCTCCGTATTTCCTTGTGTAGTCTCTTGTATTCCGTTCCATATCTTGGCATCGTTTTCTGTCTCTTTTGCATCGGGCCAAGAATATCTTCTGTGATCCACTCGTTTTTTTTATGGCGTGCTTTTTCCTTAAGATTGATGTCATTCGCCGATGTCACTAGAGCCACTCTGAGTGCGTCCCATTTTGAGATTCCAGTTCCAGTTTATTCTTCGTCTGTCGTTTTCACGCTCTCCGTGTATATTTCCTGTAGGTTCGGGTCATTCATGAGTCAATTGTACTGCAAATCTAATGATGAGTTAGGTTTCTTTAAACTTCTCAGTTTTCTCCTTAGTTTGCATAACGACTGGCAGATGGTCACTTCCGCAAACTGTCCTTGGGTCGGCTTCGCAGTGAAGGACTGCACTTCTGAATCTCTTGTTAATAGTAATGTTGTCGATTTGGTTTTTAGTTTCTTCTCCTGGACTTCTTCATGTCCATAGTCTTCTTGGGTGCTATTGGAACCAGGTGTTGGTTATTATCTGGTGATTCGCTGTGCACCATTGGGCTCATTTCTTTCCACGGCTAATGCGGTGTCCTAGCCCGAAGTCGCCGACCGTTTCACCTTCTCTCCCTTGGCCAACTTTGGCATTTATATCTCCAATGATAATTCTGATTTCTTGAGATTAGCATTGTGACTTGGCATAATCTCGTATGGAGTAGAAGGATTCGATTTCTTCTCCTGTACTTTCTGATGTTGGTGCGTATACCACTATTATCGATATGTTGAAAAGATTTCCTACTAGAATTCTCTCAGATATTAGGCAGTATCACATTTTCTTGTGTCTTTATCTAGTATAATGCCGACTGCTTTTTTATTATGTTTACCTCTTGCGTATATAATTCTGTGTTCGTCACTGAGGAAGTTTCCGTTGTTTGGCCACCTCGTTTCACATACGCCCATAATGTTAATATTAAATCTAGACATCTTGTGCTTCAGGTTTTCCAGCTGTACACAGTTGTTCAAGGTTCGAACATTCCATGATCCAAGAGTTATTTTCTGTTTGTTGCGAACAGTCGCAGGGTAACGGTCCGGTGACACCTGTCGCTCCTGTCCTTCCACTCCGGGCGAGGACTAAATTCTGTTGAAATTTTTCCCCTTTACACCGTTAATATCTAATATATAATAAGTAAAAATATAATTAAACCACTGCTGTAATTTCTGCGGAGACTAAAATAGTCTTGAATCTAAAATTGTTGTAAATCTTCTAATTTTTAAGTAGATACGTCTTCCATTAGATCTCTAGGATTGCAGTGACGCAGTCTAAATGTGGATAAGTACAGATGATTGTACTAGAATCAAAAGCTTAATACTTCTGAAAAGTAAATCTAATATGAACAGAATTTCAATGTAAAAATTTCCTAAAAATGTTTACTATTAAATGGTTTAGTTCTTTCATATAATTTACAAAAAATATTTTTCATGCTGTAATTTGTTTCTTTTCAAATACAGAAAAAATGTATACAGAATAGGTTCCTAAAGGTGACCAATCTTGGGTTTGATTATAAACTACATTTGACAGCAAGGCGGCCGATCGTGACATTGAAAGTTTTGAAGAGCGTGGAACGACGACTTAATTGCTTTTGTTCCTTGTTTCACGCTAACCGTCTTAGAATCACCACCATAGAGAAATATTAAAATCCAAACCAAGAAGAAAACATTATGAAATTTTAACAATAGATTTTCAGAGTAAAAATACCAGCAAAACATTTTTATTTGAAAAGTACGCAGAATAAAACTTTGTGTAATTCTTAGAATACGTTTTTATGTGAAAAGTACAAAGAACAAGTCTTTATGTGAAAAGTAAACAGAATAAGATTTTATGTGAAACGTACATAGAATAGGATTTTATGTTAAAAGTACGCAAAATAAAATTATATGTGAACAGTACATAGAATAGGCTTTTCTGTGAAAATTACATAGAATAGACTTTTATGTGAAAGGTAAAAAGAATAGGCTTTTATGTGAAAAGTATACAGAATAATCTTTTATGTGTAAAGTACACAATAGGTTTTTATGTGAAAAGTACAGAGAATAAGCATTTATGTGTAAAGTACACAGAATAGGCTTTTACGTGAAAAGTACAGAGAATAAGCTTTTATATGTAAAGTACACAGAATAGGCTTTTATGTGAAAAGTACACAGAATAAGCTTTTACGTGTAAAGTACACAGAATAGTATTTTATGTGAAAAGTACACAGAATAAGCTTTTATGTGTAAAGTACACAGAATAATCTTTTATGTGTAAAGTACATAGTATTGGATTGTATGTGAAAAGTACAGAGAATAGGCTTTTATGTGGAAAGTACACAGAATAGGCTTTTATATGTAAAGTACACAGAATAGGCTTTTATATGAAAAGTATATGGAATAGGCTTTTATGTGAAAAGTACATAGAATTGGATTTCATGTGAAGAGTACATACAATAGGCTTTTTTATGAAAAGTACATCGAAAATGTTTGTATATAAAAGTACATGGATTACATTTTATGTAAAAAGCACAGAGATTAATGTGAAAAATACGTTTTGATGTGAAATATGCACAAAATACGTTTTATCTGAAAAATAATAACTTTCATATTAAATACATAGTTTAGTTATTTTTGTGGAATGTACACAGAATATTTTTATGCGAAAGGCACATGGAATGCATTTTCATGTAAAAAGGTGCATAAAATCAGTTTTATATGAAAAATACAGAGAATACGTTTTATGCAAAAATATAACCAATATCTTTTTAAGCCAATAGTAAATTGAATACGTTTTATGTGAAAAGTATATAGAATACGTTTTTGTGGGGAAAGTACGTGGAATACTTTTATATGAAATACATAAAATAGGTTTTTGTAAAAAGTACATAGAATACATTTTTTATGTGAAAAGTACATAGAATTCGTTTTCATATCAAAAGTACATAGAAAAAGTTTTATATGAAAAATACAGAAAATACGTTTTATGTAAAGATATATGTAATAGCTTTTTATATGGAAAGTACATAAAATTCGTTTTTTGTCAAAAGAACATATAATACGTTTTTATAGGAGACATAGATAGAATAGGTTTTTTTTATGTGAAAAGTACATACAGTACGTTTTTATATGAAAAATACATAGATTCTTTTTGATGTAAAAATACACAGAATAGGTTTGTATGGGAAAAATCCATAAAATGTATTGAATAGTCATCCTTAATTCTAGTACATTATTAGAAATGTTAGAAGATTAAAACAATAAATAATATGTGATATAAAAATAAACTGAGTAGAAAATGACCTATGCCAAGGAAATCATATTTTTTATTTAGATTCTATAGTTCTATCGTTGATTGATATTTTTATAAAATTATGAATAAAAATATTTCATAGTTATGTAAAATGGTAAAGAAGGTTAAATAATTTATAGGTAATTTATATGTAATTAATGCAATTTATATAATATTTTCAATCTAGAAAACGAGGGGAAACACTCTTTATATATGCAAGTCATAAACTATATATTTGCTAATATGTTTTTGTCAAATCTTGTTATTCTCTGGAATTAATTTTAAACAACATGGTCTTCCATCTTTGGATTATCAGGAATGTAAGTCGTGATAATAGTCGAGATAATCTTATATAAATGTCATATAAAAAGTCTATGTGGCAAACATAATACGTTTCGTGAAAATATTAGTGGCAAACCTCAACATTGTATTGGTTGACGAATATATCTTTCATATATGTATATATACATACATCTGTGTGTGTGTGTGATAGTATACATGAGTCTATGTAAAATTTCATATATAACTAAAATTTCTTTTTTCTATGTGTCTTGTCTTTTCGGGAGGTCGGCGATCATGAACTTCTGCGTCTTCACTCCATAACCCTGGTGACTCTTAGCACGATTTCTCCTGTCACACCTTTCAATACACGTCTTGTCATCCACCTGCTCAGGGCAGTCAAGTACGTTCCACGCTGTTTTCCTCTGTCTCTCCTCCCTTTATCTTGCCTGTTAGTATCAGATTCTCTAAGCTCTCTTTACTCATTGTATGTCCCATAAACTTTAGCTGTCTTTTCTTGATGCTCAGTATTAATTTTATTTTCGTTTCCATCCTTTCCAAAACATCATCATTGCTCACATATTTATCTGTAAAAAAGTTACTATTTCTTAGGTGTGGTATTTTCTTCTCTGATGACATATTTAATATATTTTTTATATTTTTTTAATTTGAATTTTATGTTTATTTTAACATAGGTTTTAATGGATACTCATATTTGAATAAATAGTGTGTTTTTATATATAATTAAACATTATAACTTTCATTAGACTTAATCGTTTTTGTGAAGTCGTATTTGAAAAATATATATCTTCCGTCAAGAATCGAACCTCTATTCACCAAACGCCGAGGAGATGTCGTCGGTAGAATCGATGAGTCTTATCACTAGAAAACGAAAATTATAATGGAAGACAAAACTCAATTTTAACATTTAACAAATAAAAATTCAATTATGTCGGTTAATACAATTTTCGAAAATTACCGTATAATTTCGTAATATATATATATATATATATATATATATATATAAAACTTAGAGGGGAAATAGCCATTTTCAATATGTCATTTTAGGACATGCATTCTCAGCCCCATATGAACAAAGAATGAGGAAAAATTCTAAAATAAAAAGATCACGAATGTCTATTATGTTCAATCATGAGCCGTTCTGAACATCGTATTTTGGCTTTAATTTCAAGTGAAAAAAAAGCACAAATTACCCAGCATTTGGTTATTTGTTTATTATTCTGGTTCTACGCTTTCACTTCACATGAATTATCTTCAAAGATGTTACAGGGACGTTAACATAAAGACATCCACTATCACAGCTGATTTTATCTTGTCTTGTCATAAAACATTGCTAAGCAACGATAATAGTCACCGAAAAGCATACGCAGTTCTCTGAAGATGGATCATGTGATCCAAAATCGTAGAACCAGCCTAATAAAAAATATCCAAATGTAGGACAATTTTTGTGTTTATTTTCTGCTGAAATTAAAGCCAAAATTCGATGTTTAGAACGGCTCATGATTAAACATGATAGACATTCATTGTCTGTTATATTTAACAGTATATGTTTAGAAAATTATCTGTTGCCTCGATACACACTATATATATATATATATATATATATATATATATATTGTTGTGGAGTAGTTTTTGCACTGAAAGTTATAATCGTGCTATGTCGGTTATAAACCGACTTAACGCACCAAAATGTTATGAACTTGGTAATCTTCCACTGTAAGCTGACCCCTTATTATTCGGTTAACGCCCGATTAATATCGACTGCCTAGTATTTCTAATGGATTCCAACAGAAACTCTCCAGAACTCACTAGAACTTCTAAGAACTCCTATGAAATTCCCAAGAAATTCTCCAGTTAACTTTATGGTAACTCTTATTAATATAGGAGGGACAGTCTGAGGAATTGGTGTGTTTCACCATAACACACACACACACACACACACACACACACACACACACACATATATATATATATATATATATATAGATAGATAGATAGATAGATAGATAGATAGATAGATAGATAGATAGGTGTGAGTTTGTAACCCTGGGTTTCATGCTCTTGCGATCGTCAGACAAACTGATTATTTTTTTTAAAAAATTGGTCACAGGTAGGGTTGTGTATATTCGTGTATTATTAATCAGTTTGTCTGACGATCGCAAGAGCGTGAAACCCAGCGTTACAAACTCGCACCTATCTATATGAATAGGTCTGCTCTATCACTGATATTGAGCGCTTTTAATTAAGTACCACGCATATATAATATGTAAACAATATAATATATATAACAAATTGCATATATATATATATATTTATATATATATATATATATATTGATATTTATAATTATATACATACACTTTTCACATACGTATATACATATATATATATATATATATATATATATATATATATATATATACGCTCTTACACCCTGATTAAGCACTCTGAAAGAATGGTAAACATTGAAAAACAGTGAATTATATTATAATGATAATATACACTCTAAAAAGTCTGCCTTCTTCTACCGAACGCCCATAGCCCAGAGGTAGAATCGCGGACTGACGCCAATACGGTCGAGTTTCAAACTTGGGTTAAAACAAATCTGTTTGCGGATGACTATATATATATATATATATACATATATATATATATGTGTGTGTGTGTGTGTGTGTGTGCGCGCGCGTGCGTGCGTACGCGTGTGTGTGTGTGTGCTTACGGTCATATCACGTTGAATACACTGGTTCTCGCGCGATCACCGAGGTTCAGCAACGTTGAGCCTGGTCAGTACTTACATGGGTGACCACTTAGGAATACGAGGTGCTTTAAGCGTTATTGAGGGATGTGCGTCGTCGTGCACTTGATGTCGGCTCGGAGGGGTAAATCGGTGAGCCGAGTTCCAATTCAAGTCGAACACTTTGCATTCACTTACGCAGTGGTATCCTTGGGAAAGGTATTAATCCGTCCTTCCCCTCCAGTTATGGGCTAAATAACTGAGGTCTGTTGTTCATGCGGTCTGTGGCAGACGCCTTCACCGATTATTTGTTATCAGCAATTCCAAAAAGTGCGGATGGTTCTACACAAGCCTTCACCACTTTAAACAATTTTTTGTGTGACTGTGTTAGACGCTCATACGTCGAAATGGACGGAGGAGTCCGTACATTATAATAATAATAATAATAATAATAATAATAATAATAATATATATATATATATTACTGTTAGTTCTCCCTAAACAAAACTCATGTAGAACGTTAAGAAATGAGACATTGATTATTCAATTATGAATATAAATTCAATTTTGCTAGCCTTTCTCGAAACGAATGGATGTAATCCTCATAAAACTAAGTAAAAACAAGATAAATGATCATTTAATGTTGTATTTGTCTATAAACACAAACAAAAATATCGTCGTAGGCTTCATCCGTTATACTTGAATTTAATTTACTTTTGCTCTACGCTTTCCTTCTCCAACGTGCAGACACAGGATTAGATGCTTCCATTTTCACCAAAACGTGTCCACATCATTCATTCCCTATCGCCGTTTGGATCTGCAAAAGTCGGTTGAAGGTGAAAGAAAATCAAAGTAGTAGAAATTGTTGAGGGTCTTAATTTCGTTTAAGTCAGGCTTGTGAAGAACTGGCCACTCACATTTGACCCTCCACTGCGACACTTGTGGAATCCATTTATGAAACTATAACGGACTGACGCGCATTTGTTATAATTTCATGCAACGCCTTCAATACCTAGTTAGTCTTGCTGTGCCTTCTTCATCCAATTCATGTTCAGTTTAAATCATCGCCGGCTTGTTCAATCCTTGGGTTCTTTAGGGTTAATCCCGCTTAAAATAGATCCTTGACTTAGGCTAAGACGGAGGCGAGCGGGAACACACACATGTACACACACACACATACACGCACGCACGCACACATTTAAGTACAAGTATAGGGTTTGTATGGATGGAATAAAATCCAGATATCCAACAAAACACAGCTCTTAAAAGAGTGCTCAATACAGATTGAGCAAATAATATTTATTTAAAATTTATAATATAAGCAGGTTATAACATCACTACAAAGTAGCTATTTTGTTTCAACACTTCTTTTGTCTCGTCCAGTAATGGCAGTGATTTCGAGATGAAGACTTTTAATATATATATATATATATATATATATATATATATATATATATATATATATAACTATTTACGCTCTCACATCCTGATTGAGCATTCTGGAAAATGATAGACTTTGATAAAGAGTATCTACTCTGGCATCTGCGCATCGTTCATTCACCAATGAATTAGAGCACTCTCAGCTTTTGGGCGTGTATAATGATAATATACACGCTAAAAGGTCTGCCTCCTTCTAACGAGAGCCCGTAGATCAGAGGTAGAATCGCCGACTGACACCGATTCGGTCGGGTTTCAATCCTGGGTAAAAGGCAATCGAATGTCTAACCATACTGTGAGCTGTGAGACAGCGAAACAGATCTGTCTGCGGATGACTATGTATGTATGTATGTATGCGTACGAAATTACTACAAGTCAATAAAGCAATAAAATATATGACATAATCGAGTATATTAACTGTCTCTCTCTCTCTCTTTCACACACACACACACACACACACACACACACACACACACACTACCGGCCATAATTATTAGGAAACCCCAGGTGTTTTAAAAGAAATTATGTATTCCATAGTATTTTTAGTATTTATTGCCAAATGAAAATAAAATGGTTCTTTTGTTATTATTACTTTCCAAAATTTTACAAGGCAGGGAAGCAAAAATGAACTCGTCTGAATCACCCTAAATTTTCTTCATCGTTTTTTTTATGAAACTGCAACATAGGTAATTATTAAATATTTATAAATTCATTGATGCACATGTTACTTTGCAACATTAACAAAAGAACCATTCTATTTTTATTTACAGTTATTCACTTGGCAATAAGTACTAAAAAATAATATAAATTACATCATATTTTAAACACTGGGTTGGCCTTTATTTTACTCTTTCTAAAATACGTCGAGCTATCCGCAGAGAGGGATTAGACATACAGCTGGCACACTACGTCCCCACTCTTCGAAGACACCTCAACCCCAACCATGGAACAAAAAACAACACCACATGCGCACTAACCAATTGCCCTATTGCAGGTACCGGTATATGACACCAGGTATATGTCGAATACCGCTTACAATGCGCCAGATGCGATGCATTCTATGTCGGCAGCACTACAAGACATCTACACATTAGAATAAAAGAATATCTACACACGCAAGCGTCGTCATTCCAAAAACACTTAAAAATGCAAAAATAAGGACAAAACCATAACCGTTAATATCTTGGCTAGGGAACGCAACATAGGTAACCTACGCATTAAAGTGTCCCTAATAATATCTAAATTACATCCGAGAATTAACAGTCGACAGGAATTAAACCTAGATTACGTAACAGTATAGACGACACCAAGACGCACACAACATGCACTTAACACGACAACAAAGGTCACACACAGACGCAATCAGTAACAATAACCACACACACACTTCTTCCTCCCTTATAACAAAACCTTAACCAGGCTAAAGCACACACGCACGCACGCGCACACACACACACAGATAAATAAGTTAGGTAGATTTAATTGCAATACTACACATAGCCTTTGCACACAAAAAATAGTTACAATAACCACGCTAAAACATTTTCTGCCCCCCCCCCCGGGCTGTAGTAGCAGAGGTGCCCATAACAAAGCACGTACCAGGACAGAACACACACACACACACACACACACACACACACACACACACACACACACACACACACACACACATAAAAGTAGATTCTATTACAGCACACACAACTAGCAAACACCACCATATAAATCAAACTGATAAGACAACAGCCATGTAACTGATATCCTTTGACCCGGTCAAAGTCACATCAACTCCTAGATCCTACGAACTTATTCAATCAGACCAATAAAAACCCCAACTTGAATACACACACATACACAATCACTCACACACACACACACGCTCTCTTTCACACACACACACACACACACACACACCATTAGACCATATAAAAAACAACTAGAACACACATAGATACACACTCACACACACGCACACGTACATACACGCACACACGTACAGCAGCAGTGGATAAAGCCAGCCATTCATAGATGGACAGCTAAAAGCACGGACAGTTTGAGGTTTTCTCTGCCATTCTGATGATGAGATTATAGTCTCGAAATATAAATAAACAAGTCATACAAACACCTCGCGACCTTCCTTTATTTCATTCAACGCATTGGGACAGCCTTCAAGACATAACACATACAATTATTTTACGCAATGCTTCAAGCAAATCAAAAAACTTTACTATATATAGTCATATATATATAGTCATCCGCAGGCAGATCTGTTTCGCTGTATCACAGCTCATCAGTACGGTTAAACATCCGATTGCTTTTAATCCAGGATTGAAACCCGACTGAATTGAGTTCAGTCGGCGATTCTACCTCTGACCTATGGGCGATCGGTAGAAGGAGGCAGACTTTTTAGCGTATGTATCAGACGCCAATGGCCAAAGTGCTCTAATTCATTAATGAATGAGCGATGCGTAGATGCTAGAGTAGCTACCGTTTTTTCAAAGTCTACCATTCATACAGAATGCTCAATCAATTTCATGTACATGATCTGTTGAAGAATGTAATCTGATCATTTGTCAAATTATATGCCAAAGATACAACGGTATATGAGTGCCTTTCTACATCTCTAGATGACCAGAGCTTAGCAGCTTATCGTTCTTTTGACCAAGACTTACCAGCTCAGTGGCGAGAAAAATGAATAATGATATTCAATGTCTCGAAAATGAAACTAATGATGTTTCATTATTATCGAACAGTCCACTAATTTTCACAGTCTCCATGAACGGGTGTCATTCATTGCTGCGGCTCCGTACATTTAGCATCCACTGAGATATGAAAGGAAACGATCCATTGCTAAGATCCATTGCTAAGATCCATTGCTAAGATCCATTGCTAAGAATCTAGAAAATCCATTGCTAAGATCTATTGCTAAGAATCTAGAAAATCCATTGCTAAGATCCATTGCTAAGATCCATTGCTAAGAACCTAGAAAATCCATTGCTAAGATCCATTGCTAAGATCCATTGCTAAGATCCATTGCTAAGAATCTAGAAAATCCATTGCTAAGATCCATTGCTAAGAATCTAGAAAATCCATTGCTAAGATCCATTGCTAAGAATCTAGAAAATCCATTGCTAAGATCCATTGCTAAGAATCTAGAAAAACCATTGCTAAAATCCATTGCTAAGATCCATTGCTAAGAATCTAGAAAATCCATTGCTAAGATCCATTGCTAAGAATCTAGAAAATCCATTGCTAAGATCCATTGCTAAGATCCATTGCTAAGATCCATTGCTAAGAATCTAGAAAATCCATTGCTAAAATCCATTGCTAAGATCCATTGCTAAGAATCTAGAAAATCCATTGCTAAGATCCATTGCTAAGATCCATTGCTAAGAATCTAGAAAATCCATTGCTAAGATCCATTGCTAAGATCCATTGCTAAGAATCTAGAAAATCCATTGCTAAGATCCATTGCTAAGATCCATTGCTAAGAATCTAGAAAATCTCTCGTTTCTCTTTACCGTTTTAATAAGTGCTTGCTACTGAAGATTTCTAGCTTTGAATGCGCAAGATCATCATTAAAATGGAGCTGTACAGTCTTCAATTTGCTGTCACGATATTGTCCGAAAGCGTCTCTGCGTCCTTGTGAGTGACAAAAATTATTTTCCTCGCTGAAATCCCATTCTCACAGACTAAACCGCACTCACCACTGAATTGCCATTTCCACAAAAGTTTTCGGACGAACTATATTCCTTAGTCCGAACACTTTTAACCTTAACGGCTAAGAACTGATATTCTACGCACATTGCAGCGAACCACCTCCACCACTTTCGTGTTCCATTGTTCCTATGTAAGTTCCACTCGGCCAGCTTCATCCACTGAACGGCTGCTTTGTGGAACCAACTCTCGAAAAGAATCTAGAAGTCTAGAGGCAACTTTTTTCTTCACCACCTAGCCCCATAAAATATAAACCTCATTCTGTAAACTTCTACCTTGAGTATGTCTTGGGCCTTTATTAGGGTGAATATCATTACATACACACCCTGGTTGAGCAATGTAGAGGTATGGTACACTTTGAAAAAACAGTAGCTACTCAAGCATTTACGCATTATTCAGTCAGTAATGAATTTGAAGACTCACAGCTACTAGCGTATGTTGCATTGTATATAAGACGCTAAAAGGCCGCCTTTTTCTACCGCGCGCCCATAGCTCAGTGGTAGAATTCGGTTGGATTTCAATCCTGCCTAGAAGCAATCGGTTGTCTGGCCGTACTGATGTGATGTGATACAGCGAAACAGATCTGTCTGCGGATGACTATAGTATATATATATATATATATATATATAGTACTGTGCAAAAGTATTAAGACAAGAACTATATTATCTTTTATGAGGCATATTGACAGAAAAAACAATTAAATTTAATTTAATTAAAGTAATTTTATTTGATTTACTCAACAAGTAAAAATACTTATTACAAAATAAATTTAATATTTAGTATAATAGCAGTTTGCTTTGATCAAAATCTTCTTCAATCTATCTAATGGTATCTCCTGCCGAGGTCTTATTTGTTCTTAAAGTGTGTCTTGCGAAGCAACATTAGATTTACTAACTTCTTTTTATCCAAAATATCTCATAGATGTTCAAGAGAATTGAGATCAGGGCTTTGTGGGGGCCAATTCAAATTCCGAAGCTTTCCTTCCTCTTCCTTTTTAGTTAAATAATTCTTACAAAGGTTTGGTTTTTCACCCTGTATTTGAAATTCAGTGAGGTGTTTAGGAAAATCGACCCTGTCCTAATACTAATAAGTGTTAGGACAGGAGTGATTTTAAACTTTATTTTGATGCCTCATAAAAGATAAAATAGCTCTTGTCCTAATACTTTCGGAGAGTACAATATAGATACATATATATATATTAATGCAGGTTTCATTGAATAATATAGACAAGTTTTGTCTATTAATTTTGTGTAGGATCCGTTCATACCGTCTGATATACTTGATGGTGATGTCGTTAAAAGACAACAAAAAATCACAGTATTTGTTGAATTTTTTATCGGGTCTAAGCTTTCGGCTCACATAAGCCATTATCAAAGAGTAAATATTAACACACAGTAAACATAGAACATTTAAGCTATTAACAATAAAGATAATTGAATTGAAAATATAAGTCCATCCCTACCGTGGCGGATGGCCGAAGACAGTGACAAAATAGTGGTGTTGTGGTCCCTGGTCTGATTACAGACATTTGAGTACGTTGTTGGAAATATCGAAATTGATTGTATTCAAACCAGGTTTAAATTGTTTAATGTAGAGTGCTTCGAGGATTTTTAGTTTCTGCTTATTATTTTCTTGTTTGAGTATGTACGTGTTATCAACAAGCGTTTTTCTCAGAAGTGTGCGTTGATAACCGTGTTGTTCTAAATGACGGAATATATTTGAATTTTTATTTAAGTGCAACGTCAGACGCTGTGAGAGCGAATTTGTGGTGTGGCCGATGTAGATATTATTGAGGTTGTTAGAGATACATTCTCTAAATGGACATATGAATTTATATACTACATTGGTTTTTTGCAAATCACTAACGGTGGGGGAAGAGTCGTTGCGGACAAATGAATTAGATGTAGTGGATTTAGTGTAATATATAATGAACTTAATTCTTTTGTTAGAGTCTGTCGGAGAAATATTAGTATTTATGAGTTTTTTTAGGATGTTTTCATCTAGTTGGTAGTTGGAGTGCATCTGGCTACGGTATAAGAGAGTGATATGTTTAGGATTGGTTGGGTTAGTATCATGTGTTGTTTTTTCCATGTTAAGCTTTTTAAGAAAGTAATGTATTTGTTCATCAACTATGTAGTTGGGAAAATTATTATTGATGAGTGTCTGTTTTATGTTTTTTAGTTCACTGTAGAAGATCTGATTTGTATATATATATATATATATATATATATATATATATATATATATATCAGCATGCATATGGATATAGAAGAATCCAAAGGAGTATGCTGTACGTACAGTGGTAGGATAACTCTCTAAGAGAGCTCTAAACACATATGCATATAAATACATATAGAGCAAGTAAAGAAAAATTAAGACAAACATGTTATTTCATGGTGAATCGGAAGTATGGGCATATTTCAGGCGAACCATCATTAGCTTCCGTCTTTATTTTACAAATGATGTTTTTGTAAAATAAATACAGAAGCTGATGATGGTTCGCCTGAAATATGCCCCATACTTCCGATTCACCATGAAATAACGTGTCTGTATTAATTTTTCTTATGCATAACAGTAAATGGTCACTTATCTTGTTTTTAATCGGGGTTTAATAGATATTATATTCATTCGTCAGGAGACATTATAGCAATATTGAATTTATTTCTAGATAAGAATAATCATGTCGTATTTAAAAATAAATTAGATTTTATACCCAAGTCTTTCAATGAGCCGATGTCGACTCCACGAACATCACCGATGAGATAAGTTGAATTTAAATATCTGCATGTGTGTGTACGTGAGCATATTTGTGTGTGTTTCTTTCTGTCTTCTTCAGAGGGTTTTTTTTGTTTTACTGTGCGCTGCGCGTACTTTTCCAATCCAAATACAAATCGTCGTTATTCGAAATAGTTCCGACGCACGTTTCCGTATCCAGGACAAAATGGAACGTGACAGAATTATCGTTAGCACAGGCCGTTTGCTAATCCCTGTAGATCGGCCTGTCTACTTTCCTTTGACTGACCACAGTGGAATTTCACCCTAACATTCCAGCGGCTTTCCGAGGTAAATGAATAAATATGGTCGTCTACGTAATTTCGTCTGAAACTGTAGCCGCTGCCTCTTCCCAGTATCGAAATCTGATTTTACTTGTATTACACACACACACACACACACACACACACACACACACACACACACACACACACACACACAGTAAAATAAACACAGTGACACACACACACACACATACACAGAATAAAATAAACAAAGTGACACACACACACACACACAGAGTAAAATAAACACAGTGACACACACACACACAGAGTAAAATAAACACAGTGACACACACACACACACACACAGAGTAAAATAAACACAGTGACACACACACACATAAGTATACAGAAATTCTATTATTCTATTAGCCTTGCAAGCAAAACCTCTACTCATCTTAAAATAATCGTGCATGATCAGTGTCTTTATATATATATATACATACACATATATATGTATATGTGTACAAATATATATATATATATATATATATATGTGTGTGTGTGTGTGTGTGTGTGTGTGTGTGTGTGTGTGTGTTATTAAAATTAATTTAATTTACATTGCAACACTAACATTTCTATGTTTCGAGATTTAAAGGTTATATTTAGTCATCAGGCAACGTTTAATGACTTTAATAAAATGATTTACATCTTAATGTAGAAAACAATATGTATACATAATAAAGAGTGAACATAGAAAGAGGGAACAATGAAAATTTAGAGCATAATGGCGTGTTTAATTTAACGAATCAGAATGAATGTTGACTCTAAAAATTTAAAATATAGGTTACATTATTTGGATTATTGTCCTCATCTTTGTTGCCATTTGTACGGCGTTTCGGCCGTTGTACGCTCCGGCCTTCTGTAGGTGCTGGGCCTTATGCCCACTGGATATAGACGTTGGTTAGTTCCTGTGTCTTAACCCAAAGTGTTTCTGTTCAATAACAGGCGAGAGCAGAGGTTAACAAGTAATTTACAGAGTTAGATAGCGATAACTCATGCCTACCAAATGAGGCACTACTATGCAAAGAATGGAGTTCATATACCCCACTGATTGTAATAAAGTGTTAGGTTCAAAATTCCTAGAATCTGAAGAAGGCCGGAGCGTACAACAGCGAAACGTAGTACAAAGGGCAACAAAGATGAGGACAATTGTCCGAATAATATAAATTCTGTAAATACTACCTATCTCAGAAATATAAACAAATACTACAGGGTAGATGTCTAAAGAACAGTATCATTGTTACGACTAGACTGCTTATTTCCGGCAAGATGTATACATTTTAGTTAAGAAGAAATACTCTCAGGGTTATACATATCCCCGCTCTAAAAAAAAAAAAAGGATATTTGTTTCATTTTTGTTTTTTTGGTGCAGAGTATATTTCTTTATAAATTAATCATACATTCTTAACTTATTGAATAAATATTTTTATATCATAAGATAAAATAAAGTGAAAGATATATGTAAGTTAATCAATATATGAAGAATTATTAATTATATTCTAACGGGGTATTTTTTTTACAAATGACAGTAATTATATTACGATTATTTAGTAGATTCTTATTTTCAAGCATTTATTGTAAAAAAAAAGCCTGAAAACACCACATGGTAGAAACCTACGTCGTGTAATAACTTGTTTACAAATGAAGAATATTCAAAAGTTCTATTATATAATTGTATTGAAAACTTTTTAATGCAACTGTGTTCTGGTCTAAATTTATTAAGACACAAAACCAATACAACAATATATATATATATATATATATATATATATATATATATGTGTGTGTGTGTGTGTGTGTGTGTGTGTGTGTGTGTATTTATATATATATGTTAGTGGTATGGTGATATAAATAAATTCAATAATTAAGTAGAAAATGTAAACAAATATTATAACAATGTACCTTTGTTTATTACACGTACATTTTAGTGAAGTGTATTTTAAATTTTGTCACATTGTGTTTGCTAAAAGTCCTAGTATGATAATGGGCACTTAAAAATCAACAGAATTATTTTTATTAAAATGTATTGTTGCAAATTCATATTCTTAATTAACAATATATTCACTACTTTATTTATTTTTTCTCTATATAATGAAACGAGTGAGCTAAAAATGGCAGAATGGAAAAATATTTCAAAGCAAAAAGCAGGGATAAAACGGCCACAAGAACAGAGCCTGCTGTGGATGAAGGTTTTGAATATCAACAGAAGTCAAATCTTCAGACGAGATCCAAATATTTCAACCAAGACGAAAAGACATAAAGCTTTTATTCAGAAGGCAGAATAAAAATCTCGAAGTGTAATCAAATTTAGGATGCTTCCTGAAAAAATCTGTTAATAGGGCTCTTCTGAAAATGAAAAAGAATATAAGTCCCCTGCTATAGGAAGTCGTGAAGAGTGACAAAAAAGGACTACAAATAAACTGTAAGAAAACTGAATGCGTGGTCATCCGCAAAAATAGCAACCCAAAATGCCAAATACAGGCGGGGTATATCAGAATCAAGCAAGTACAAACATTTAAATGCCTAAGAAGTGTTCTAACAGGAGATATAATCTGCGACACAGAGATCCGAAGGCGATTTGGCATGGCGAAGGACGCGTTCCGGAAGCTGAGTAAAGTATTAAAACATAAAAATTTCACTAGAAACAAAGAAGAGAGTACTAGAGTGCTATATGATTCAGTTCTTCAATACGGCAGTGAATGCTGGACAATATCGTCGAAGATGAAGAAAACACTTGAAGCAACTGAACTGTGGTTCTACAGAAGGATGCTGCGGATATCCTGAACCAAACATGTGAGCAATGATGAGGTTTTGGAAAGAATGGCATTGAAAAGAAAACTAATAATGAACATCAGGAAGAGATAACTGAAGTTCATATATATAATAACAATAAATAGTCACTTATCTTTAATCTGGGTTTAATAGATATTATATCCATTCGTCAGGAGACATGATAGCAATATTGAATTTATTTCTAAATAAGGATAATCATATCATATTTAAAAATAAATTAGATTTTATACCCAAGTCTTTCAATGAGCCGATGTTGACTCCACGAACATCAACGATGAGATAAGTTGAATTTAAATATCTGCATGTATGTGTACGTGAGCATATTTGTGTGTGTTTCTTTCTGTCTTCTTCAGAGGGTTTTTTTTGTTTTACTGTGCGCTGCGCGTACTTTTCCAATCCGGGGACATTCAATGAGGAAGAGGGGCTTGGAGAACCTGATACTGACAGGCCAGATAGAAAGAAACAAGAGACAGAGGAAAGCAGCTGATAACATATTTGAAGGACCTGACCAGGTGGCTGACTGAACGGAGGTTGCCAGGAGTCACAGGATCTAACATACTAAGAGCCACAAGGGATAGGAAGACGTGGAGAACCATGATCGCCTACGTTCTGATAGGACAGGGCACATAGAAAAAGAAGCTATAGGAAGTTTGAAATAAGCTATGTTCCTTTCATGCTGTGTTTTTAATATATTTTTCTGTCACGTGGCTGCAGTTTTTTTGTATTTTGCATTATGATTTCAATTTTTTTTTCTCATTTTTCTAAGATTATTTTGAAATCTTTTTTTAAAATCACATTTAAAATTCTTGACGTGTTATCCTGATGCATTTCATAAGTAAAATGCACAAAAGGGAATATTTGTGCAAAGCCCATCTTGTAGAGTTTTGTATTTGTTTTATTGCTCCAATATGCATTGTAATAAATGTTTCTGTTTTTAAATTTCACGTAGAGATTGTGTCTTGTCGGTTTGCGCCTTTGAAAAGTCGAGAGAAGAGAGGTGACGCACTCTCTTTTCTCATTTCATGCAAAGGAAAAAAAAAATGTTAAATTTTGCACCAAAATTAAATTATTTTAAAAGAAAATATTCTTATAACATTACAAACAAATAAAAGAGTAATTCCTGAGAACCAAATATACGTAAAAGTTCCATTTCCAGATTTCAGGTTCATCCCAACAAAAAACTCATGATGGGTGAAATGTTAGATATTACGGAACAATCTAATCCATGATTCCCCAGAATATTTTCTAGATTTTCCTCGTGAATTTTCAGACTATGCTCCTTTGAACCTGTTGTCTTTACTCTTGTTATAATAATTAATTTTAATATTTATTGCCAAATTAAAATGTAATGGTTCTTTTCCTTATTGTTATGCAAAGTATTACTAGCCAAGAAAGCAAAGATGAACTCGTCCGAATAATACTAAATTTTCGTCATTCTTTTATTGACGGAACTGTAATATAGGTATTTATTAAAAATTTATAAATTCACTTGATGCACATGTTATTTGGCAATATTAACAAAAGAAACATTCTATTTTCATTTACAATTGTTCACTTCGCAATAAATACTAAAAAATAGTAAATGTTTTTTAAAACACTTATAATTATGGCCGGTAGTGCATGTATATATATATATATATATATATATATATATATATATATATACGCTCTCACACCCTGATTGAGCACTCTGGAAGAATGGTAGACTTTCATAAACAGTAGCTACTCTGGCGTGTACGCATCGCTCATTCAGTAAAAATGAATTAGAGCATTCTAGCTATTGGGCGCGTATAATGATAATATATGCGCTAAAAAATCTGCCTTCTTCCACCGAACGCCCATGGTCTAGAGGTAGATTCGTCGAAAGACGCCAATTCAGTCGAGTTTCAACCCTGGGTTAAAAAGCAAGCGGAGTCTAATCGTCTTGATGAGCTGTGATACAGCGAAACAGATCTGTCTGCGGATGACAATATATATATATATATATATATAAACTTATTTATAAATGGAACATTGTCTGTGTGTGTGTATGTGTATGTGTGTGTGTATGTGTCCGTTACCTATAGACTCTGAAACGGCAGAACCGATTTTCTTGAAAATTCACACAGTTGTACTATAAGCGTCTGCGAGTGTTCTTAGCTAGGTCTTGTGTCGAGGTACCCCCGATAAATATCGAAAATCGATAATCGAAAAAATCGGGTTATAGACCGAATGGTCCGATTTTAATCAAATTTGACACACGCATAGTCAAAGACATAAGAAACGATATCCAGAAGTTTCAAGGTTGCAGTTCTTACAATGGTGCATAAAATCGATAATATATATATATATATATATATATATATATATATATATAAAAGGCAAGATGTTTGTGTGTGTGTGTGTGTGTGTGTGTGTGTGTCTGTTTGTCTGCCTGTATGTCTGTATTTTTTTCAGCCCTTTCATTTTAGTTTTTGCTTCGGGTTTGTCTCTAAGTAGGTATAATTGTAGTTCTTAGTCTCATCCATGATACCATTTACTCAGAGGACCTATTTAGCCTTCAAAATTCAGTTTATGACGAAAAAAGCTTATTTGATATCGATACCAGGAAATCAAAATTTGATTTACATCGATTCATTTTTCTTTCAGTCTACTTTTTCGCTTTAAGTGGAAACAAAAATTGCATTTTAGTTTTTCATGTTAACGCCCAGAGAGTCTGTGCTCCTGGACGATGGATTAGTTTTAAAGCTTTCATTACACCCGAGCAACTATACTGCTAGTTTGAAATAGAAATTTACCCAGAACTTGTCACCTTTTTTGTACAGGGTGACTAAAAAAAAAAACGGGATTTTTTAAGTGTTTATTAGTGGCCTCACGAAGTAAGCAGGTTGCAATTTCAGTAACCATGGATCAAGATGGATTTCTAAGCAAGTTATGGATGTCAGATGAGGCCCATTTTCATCCCGCATGTTACGTGAATAAGCAGAACTAGCGGTTCTGGGCAGACACAAATCTTAATGAAGTTTATGCGCGCCCTTTACACGCTAGTAAGGTGATAGTATTGTGTGCTGTTTCATTGTATGGGATCATCAGACCTTATTTCTTTTAAATGAACAGGGATCTCAGTCACTGTAACTGTCTCAACAGCAGATTTCAAGAATGCATTCGTATAGGAGGACAACATCTACAGGACTTAATTTATAAAAAATGAAAATTTCATCATTGCTTCTTAAATGGCATGCTTTAAGGTTTCAATTACTTTGAATAAAATATTTTTCTTCCATCAGTCAGTTACGTGTCATCCATGAAACACGCTTGGGCGATCATGTCTCGAAAGAGACATTTCTGACTAGGCAGAAGATTATCCCGCTCTAGGTTGCCTTGGCTGGCAACCAATCTGTCCTGTTATTTAATTCATAACTGGAAGGAAGAGATGGATTAATACCTTTCCCAAGGGTATTTGCGCGTAAGTGAATGCAATCAATTCAACTTGAATTCGAACTCGGATTCTTGATTTTTCGTTCCGAACCGATATCCACTGCACCACAACGCACATTTCTTCCATCACTTTTGCTTTTACTGGAATGTTGAAATGTTCCGGTTATTTTTTTATTTTTATTTATTTATTTATTTATTTATTTTGGTCACCCTATACTTAGGGATTCGGAAACAATAAATTTACTATTCGTTTTATCTTTGACTATTGATGCCATATCTGTATTTGCGGTCTCGATTATATATCTCAAGATTATCGACTAAATCCAAACAACTGACTCTATTGTAATCAGTTCTGACTTGGCATCTAAATTTCTGTCCCGTTCCCAAACACAATAAGGTGGTTTCCCTCTGTCATTTCTATAAATACTTTCATGTCGGTTCTTGTAACCTCTCTACTTCTTGGTTACACGGGTGAATAAATGTAACTGCATGACTAGATTGGAAATTAGGTCTCATGTTGAAATATATATCGTCTTCTTCTTCTTCTTCTTCTTCTTCTTCTTCTATATGCCCTGTCCTTTCAGGACGTAAGTCATCATGTCTTTCAACATCTCCCTATCGATGGTGGCTCTTAGCACGCTTTCTCTTGTTTTACCATGCAAACCTCGTTCCATCACCTACCTTCAAATATGTTATCCACTGCTTTCAACTGTCTCTTTTTCCTTCTATTTGTCCTGTGAGTATCAGGTTCTTCAAGTACTCCTTCCTCATTGTTTGTCCCAGGAGCTTTAGCTGTATTTTCCTGATGTTCAGCATTAATTTCCTTTTCGTTTCCATTCCTTCCAAAAGCTCATCATTACTCTGGTATCCGAAGCATTCTTCTGTAGAATGACATTTTAATTGGTTCAATTTTTTCCTTCATCTTTGATGATATTGTCTTGCATTTACTTCCATATTGAAGAACTGACATCACATAGCAATCCAGTGCTCGTTTCTTTATTTCTGGCGGACTTTTCTTGTTTCTTAATATTTTACTCAACTTCTGTACCTGCTTGATATTTGTCTCCCCAAACTGTATTTGTCATTTTGGGTTGCCCTTATTGCTAATGACCATGCATTTGTTTTTTTTTTTTGCAGTTTATTTGTAGTTCTTTCTTTTGATTCTCTTCACCTACCTTCTGTAGGGTGTCTTGTAGTTTCCTTTCCGTGTCTGCTATCAGCACTGGATCATCTGCGTAACTTACGTTGTTCAAATTGTGGCCTCCGTTGACGAATCCCGGCATAGAGTTCTCAGAGGGGGTCTCGCTGTAAAAGTTGAATGGACCCGGTGAAAAGACACACCCAACCGTAAATTCTATTCTAATCTTTCCTTTTCTTGCAATTTTCACTTGTTGAACTCTCTTACAATTTCTTGCTTTGCTAATTGTTATATTCAGAAAGTTAAAAGGTATTGTCAATCGGATTTTTTGTCTTCCTGGAATCTGTTGTTTTATTCTACTTTCTCTTCACTGAAGTCTTTTTTTTTTTTTCACTTACAGAAAAACTAACTCTCTCTCTTTCATGCTTTTTTCTTCGTCCACTCCACTCTCATCAGTATTCTAATCCTTCTCCTACTCTCTTCCTGATACCCCCTGTAATCTGTCACTCTTTCTCATAACCTACCTCCTATGTAATCCCCTGCTCAACTGTGGCAATAGAATTCCTTGATTGTGGCGAGACGATTATAAAAAAAGATAGATAGATAGATAGATAGATAGATAGATAGATAGATAGATAGATAGATAGATAGATAGATAGATCAATAGAATCTCCCGGAATTTAGATGTAAAGTCAATAGTCATCTCCTATGTCACTAACCTGCATCCTCTCTCTCACATGCACCTTTCTCTGTCCACTCCACTCTCATCTGTATTCTAATCCTTCTCCTACCCTTTCCTGACAACCCTTTGTAATCTGTGACTCTTGCTCATAACCTACCACACTATGAAATCCTCTGCTCAAAAGTGGCAATAAAATGCCTTGCTTATGGCAAGACAATTTAAAGAAAGACATAAATGTCGGTGAAAAAGTGACTGAATTCAAGATGCCTAAAGCAGGTCCTTCTTTTGGATTTTGCCGCGAACTCAAGATGAATATCAGAGGCACACGACCCTTGACTGACAACAGTATTTATGGCACGGAAGAATGGTAGATTTATAAATGGACAAAGTGAATTTCGAGAAGAAAAACTTTCTAGACAAACACAGAGACACTAATTTTCTCGCGGAAGATGCAACTATGGATTCGATGTAGCCATTATACTTCAGCTTGATTAAAAATATGAGGCCAAGGAGGCGCAGAGTGTGGCTCTCTAGATAACTTTTTTTTTCACTTGCAGTGACTACTTAAATAGCAGTCGCGTCATCGCTTTTCCTGCGGGGTAATGATTGAAAAAATGATTTATAAAAACATAGCTTTAATTTAATGGGGAAATTGTAATCAAGTCATGATATACGCTATTTATATTGTTCAAACTGTTATCCTCATATTTATTATCATACAATGTTTTGGTCGTTAATCACTCAGTCCATGGCGACATTAGTTCGGAAATACAAAACGAAATTATTTAGACCACGTTGGTAGAGTGTCCTAATTCTACGTGGCATGTGTTTGTATAGCTCACTTTCAGTAAATTCCCCTTGGTAATTCAAATCTAGAAGTTTTTTTACGTCCTTTGTAGTAGTTACTGTTTGAACATTTTTGGATTACTCAACAACAGTGCCACAGGTCCTTGGTGACATCGCTGAGTGAATTTTTGGTAATGATTTGTCTGATGGCTTCATAACCATTTTCTTACAGCTATTTTTATTGTTGTTTTCTCTAGCTGCCTGAGATGTTTAAAAATTTCACTCCAAGTAAGGCGGGAGAGATTCTGGTGCTCAGGGGTTACAGTAAGAAAAAAGACTGAATACAGGGAACGCTGAAGAAAGGATAAGCGATGAACGAGATGAAAAGATAGAGGAAAGAATATAGAAATTCATAATGCATTTAAATTTTAGGAGATTGTAGCTATCAGGAAAGCAAATACACAGAAGAGTGTACCACGTGTGAAAAAAATGGCGGTTACATTTAAGTATTTCAACGCTAACGGAGTGGAACCAAGTTGCGAATTTAGTAGAATGGTTACACTAACATAGACAGGTTATCAGGAAAAAGATTCATCAGAGAAAGTGCCGTGAAAATATTCGTAGTGAAGACAAAGATAAATGTCATCGATCCTGATTTGGCAGCTCGGACACAGTCACTTTCTCACCGGTGCAATGTGGCTTCCCTGTGTCTCTTCTACAAATACTTTCATGGCTTCTGCTCAGATGAACTTAGCTCACTGGCACCCACCATACATAAATTTCCTCGAACCACAAGATTAGCAACAAGGTCCCACGCTTTTACTGTGAAACCAATAAATTGTAAAAGCAAATTCTACTTCAGCATCTTATATTCTCGCACTTCCCGCCTGTGGAATTCCCTTCCATTTACTTGCTTTCCCGACAACTACAATCTCCAAGATTTCAATTTTAATTCAATAGTCATCTTTTATCTCACTAACTTGCTTCCTCTCTCTCTCTCTCTCTTTCTCTCTCTCTCTCTCTGATGCTTCTTTCTTCTTCCACTCCACTCTCATCAGTATTCTAATCCTTCTCCTACCCTCTTCCTGACACCCCTCTGTAATCTGTCTCTCTTTCTCATAACCTACCTCCTATGTAATCCCCTGCTCAACAGTGGCAATAAAATGCCTTGCTAGTGGCGAGACGATTATAAAAAAAGATAGATAGATAGATAGATAGATAGATAGATAGATAGATAGATAGATAGATAGGATCTCCCGGAATTTAGATGTAAATTCAATAGTCATCTCCTATGTCACTAACCAGCATCCACTCTCTCTCATTCATCTTTCTCTGTCCACTCCACTCTCATCAGTATTCTCATCCTTCTCCTACCCTTTCCTGACAACCCCTTGTAATCTTTGACTCTTTCTCATAACCTACCACACTATGAAATCCTCTGCTCAACAGTGACAATAAAATGCCTTGCTTATGGCAAGAAATTTAAAGAGAGACATAAATGTCGGTGGAAAAGTGACTGAAGTCAAGATGCCTAAAGCAGGACCTTCTTTTGGATTTTGCCGCGAACTCAAGATGAATATCAGAGGCACACGACCCTTGACTGACAACAGTATTTATGGCACGGAAGAATGGTAGATTTATAAATGGACAAAGTGAATTCCGACAAGAAAAACTTTCTAGACAAACACAGAGACACTAATTTTCTTGCGGAAGATGCAACTATGGATTCGATGTAGCCATTACACTTCAGCTTGATTAAAAATATGAGGCCAAGGAGGCGCAGAGTGTGGCTCTCCAAATAACTTGAATATTTCCCATAGGGAAAGATTTCTGCATGTCACCATACTGGTGATATCAGTTTTATATAGTAGATAACCCTGGAGAATCTGCTTTGTGGTGCAGTAGATATCGGGAAGCCGAGTTCGAATTCCAGCTGAATCCATTGCATTCACCTACGCACAAATACCCTTGGGAAAGGTATTAATCTATCTCTTCCCTCCGGTTATGGGTTAAATAACAGGACAGTTTGGGTTCTATAGCCTTGGCTGGCAACCAGTCTACCGCAGAAAGCAATGCAAACCTACTGCGGGATAACCTTCTGCCCAGTCAGTCATTTCTCTTTCGAGACATGATCGCCCAAGCGTGTTTCACGTATCGCATTTAACTGACTGAATCCTGGGTAATCTCCTCTCAAATGAAGAAGAAACTTCAAGAAACAAAAATGTAATTCTACCGAAGGATCCTGAAAAAATCATAGACCGAGCATGTGGGCAACGGCACAGATGGTTCCATAATTGTGTTAGGTGTCACATACATTGGAATCACTATTCCATTGAAACATATAAATAATGCTTAAACGGTATATATATAGTCTATGCTTGACAGAAAAAAATGCAATAAATAAATATAAAAATCTCAGTGAACTATTGAACCAAAGGAATGAACTCATCTTCAGTGTAGACAAAAGAACAGATTTAAAATTCAATAATAAAATGGAATTTATACTTAAAATGTTAATTTGGCTGAAAACTGACATTTGATTTTACCAACATTTCTTAACCCCCGAATTATTAATTTTTTAATTTCTGAGGCAATATTTTTTGATAGTTAAGTATGGGGTTTAAAAGAGATCCGTTTTGGTCGGGAGGCATTAAAATTTACAAGCCATTTCCTACCGCCAGTTAACCACTGTTTCATATAGTGTTCATATATATGATTGACCGGATTTTCAATGGGGTTTTTGTGGCCTAGCAAATTAAATTAAAACAGTGCTCAATATAAAAATAGAGCAATGAATATTTATTATTAATTTAGAACATGTACCAACCAAAATATACTAAAAATTGTACACTTTGTTTCGACATTGAAAGAACAATGTCACATTAGGTAGTTAATAATGGCTGAAAAAAATTAAGAAAGTTATTTAATCATAAGAAAGAATGCTTGTGTAGATTAATAGAAACTGATACCACTTCAGATTACGCCCAGGGACCTCTAACCGAAGATTAATAATAAACGTTATATTCAAGAAAAAAATTATCGTTTTACCCTAAGTAAATCGGTACTGCCACTGAAGTGCAGGGGAGTACATAAGAAAGTTAAGGTTTTAGACAGGGGGAAAATGAAGACAAAGAGGAACCAGCTACAGGGGTTGAAAGTGAAAAGGCAAGAGAATGATGCGAACACAGAAATGAAGACAGTTACAAAGGTAGAGGAAAAGGAAATGAACAAGAAACATGGGGTTTTGTGGAAAGGGCTGGAGTTAAGTGGATAACTGATGGGAATTAACTTTGCAATTAAATTCTAGGAGGTTTTAGCCATCAGGAAAACAGATATATGAAGGGAGTTCAACAGGCCTGAAGCCCGAGAAAAGAAGCTACTGGTGTAGAATTGTCGCCTGCATTCGGTTGATTTAACCGTAAAAGGGTGGGACCTGGTTGCCCGAGTAAATTCTCGTGTAGGGGGATACAGTGACCTAAGTTCGTCAGTGCAGCAGCCATGAAAATATTTATAGAAGAAACAGAGGAAAGCCACATTCCAGAGGTCTGATGATTGCGCTTAGCATGAAACAGTCTGTTGCCCTTGAATGTTGACTTCAATGTTCAGTTATATATATATATATATATATATATATATAGTAATCCGCAGACAGATCTATTTCGCTGTATCACAGCTCATCAGTACGGTTAGGCTCCGATCGCTTCCTAACCCAGGATTGAAACACGACCGAATCGACGTCAGTCGGCGATTCTACCCCTAGGCCATGAGCATCCGGTAGAAGAAGGCAGACCTTTTAGCGCGTATAAACACGCCCAATAGCTATCGTGCTCTAATTCATTATTGAATAAGCGATGCGTATATACCGAAGTAGCTACTTTTTACAAAGTCTCCCACTCTTCCAGAGTGCTCAGTCAGGGTGTGAGAGCGTAAATACTATAGTCATACGCAGACAGATCTGTTTCGCTGTATCACAGCTCATCAGTACGGTTAGACTCCGTTCGCTTCCAAACCCAGGATTGAAACACGACCGAATCGGCGTCAGCCGGCGATTCTATCCCTAGGCCACGAGCGTCCGGTAGAAAAAGGCAGAGGGTGTCACGAATAAATTGCGGTGAAATTACGCAAAAATTTTAATTACATTGGCATTTCATTTTAACAGATGCATTTACCAAAATTACAGTAAAACAACTTTAAATAGTACAGAGTAAATTCATTTAATAACATCATCGTTGTCCTCAATTACCTCCTCCAGACGTCTTTGGAATGTTCTTCATCTCTTCTGAACGGTCTCTTTGTTTAAGTTATTGAATACTGACCTAATCTTTGCTTTCAGTTCATCTTAGGTCTTATTAAATGTTTTGTTTGTCGCTAGCTCAACTGCGTCCCACATAATAATCAAGGGTGTTGCAGTCTGAGGACATTGGTTGCCAGATATAAGTTGTCATGTGGTTGAAGAATTGTTTTGTCAGCCATGACTTAATTTTTCTGCTTGTGTGGCATGAGGCAGAGACCTTTTACTTGGTGTCTCCCTGCAGACAGCCACTTCATACAGGGCAGTATTACCTCATCAAGACAGCTAATTTAGAGCCCTGTGTTGAGTCTGAGGGCCTGAGGAAGGATGAACAAAATTTAGCCTCTGTACCTCTAGTGATCCCTCCAAACACATTGGCACCCACAATTAGAAACATACTCCTTTTTCATGGTCCTCTGCCCTACCCTCAGATTGACACAAAAAACACTCTGAAATGTTCTTTTTAACTATTTTGGTCTGAATGCCAAGTAGTTCTGCATGCCGTTTTTTTTTTTAATTTCTGGCGGTGTGAATTGCGTCATGTTGCGCTGTTTTTCGCAAACTGTGCCCAACTGACCCTACTATACTGGGGGCGAAATAAAAATACATAGAGACAATTTATCCATCGCACCATGCATATGTGTATCTCTGTGTTCGCGCGTAAATACTTTGCTAATCTGTGTGAGTTGATATGTACTCAACTCAAAGAAGAAAAGATAAGTAACTCCAGGTTCTTATTTTGCAACCACAGACACGCCACTCATTCCACCTGCTTTCCCCTTATCCAACATCCTCTTTTCCAACCATACCTAGCCTCGCTACCCATCCTATTTTGAAATCTCCTTTCCTACCAACCTCGTACTTATCTACCTCTTACAAATCATTGCTAGGACGTTAGTAAGATGCTAAAATTACTCTCGATTTTTGCTCGAACAGACCTACTCGTAATTTAATACTGTTACACGCTTAACTCCACTAAGAACGTAGTTTTAATTCTGAAAATATATTCACAGTAAAATACGCCTCGCTTTCACAGCCGGGCGAACCCGAAGAGCAAATAAGCGGAAGCCATTACTAAAACTTTCTCATAGACATCACCCCACCGACATCTTCTTTCGTATGTGTATTATGAAAAGCATGTTTTACAAGCACAAACCAATTTTGCACACGAGAATAGTAATATAAAACAGAATAGATCTACATTACAAAAATAAAAAAAATCAGGCATGAACGCATATCGAAATGTAAATAATTCTGTCGTTTTCTTTGTTTGTTTTTGTAGTTATTATTTTTGTTTCTTTTTTCTTTCGTCTACAAGTCGTGCACTCAGAATTCAATTTTTCAGTCAAGTCGAGGCAAAGCAATTCTCGACTCCGTAGAAAATAAAATATTTCCGTTTCTTTCTGCTTTTTCTTTCCCATTTCTTTTTGCTTTTTCGGTGATTTATATTAGTTTGTTCGTGCTTCTTTCAGGAAGTGCATTTGTTTTTCAATTTTATATTTGGCTATTTCAATTTGCCTTTTCACAAGGATACATTTATAATGTGTTGATAGTTGTGTGGGCTGCTGGATCATGTTGTTTCAATTGTGTGTATTTAGGCAGCATTTTTTTATTGATGCATGTTTCATTAAATAATATAGACAAGTTTTGTCGACTTATATTATGTAATTTTTTTTTTCATATCGTCTGATAATCTTAATGGCATTATCGTTGAAAGAGAAAAGAATTTACAAATTGAAATAGCCAAAGAAGAAAAAAGAAACAAAATCGGGGTATTGGAGGTAGGTACGGGATTTCATTTTTCCTCTCCCTAAAACAATCTCGTCATTTAATTTTTTTTTAATCATCTCACCCCAAGCAAGGCATTCTACTGCCACTGTTGCGCAGGGGGGTTACAAAGGGTAAGTGATGAGAAAATGTTATTAGTTATAGGAAATGTCAGGAGGAGGGTAATAGACGGATGAGAATACCGAGGATGGGGGTGGAGTAGATGAAAAAAGAGCATGAGAGAATGGTTGCGAGTTAGTGAGATAGGAGATGACTATTGACCTTACATTTAAATTCCTGGAGATTGTAGCTGTCTGGGAAGCAAGTATATGGAAGGGAATTCCACAGGCGGGAGGTGCAATAAAATAAGTTGTTAGAGTAGAAATTGCGGTTATATTTTATCGGTTTCATTGTAAAATGGTGGGACCTACTTGCTAGTCTAGTAGCTCCTGTAAATTCATACATAAAAGGCACCAGTGATCTAAGTTCATTGGAGCAGAAGCCGTTAAGCATGATTTCTCACAATTCTCATCTTTAAAGATATTGTTTCTCTTTAGCCCACTTGCTATCAGTATGGCTGCCAGACTCTCAAAGCCTTCTTTCCTCATAGTCGGTGTATCTTAGATTTGGCAGGAAGAACGAAAGTTCCTGGCATCGAGCGAGGATCGATATCACTACTCAATTATAATTGACCTAGCGCGGCAAGCTTGCAAGCCATTATGTTAATTCAACGAGCTCAAATCGGCTTCTTTATATCCTGTAAGTATTCAGTTCTGCATGCTTTCTTACATACTTCAGGCAGTTAATTGCCATACCTGATAGACAACCTGTACAGCGAAGCAATTATGAGAGAAATAATACCTTGCCAGGATTCGACATTGGCGGTCACAATCGCAACAATATCAGATGCACGAATGACACGATGCTGATAGCAGACATGGAAAGGAAAATGCTGAACCTTCTACAGAAGTTAGCAAAAGGATGTTAAAAAAAAAGGCTGAGCATAAATCTCAAGGAAAACTGAATGTTTGGTCATCAGCATAAAGCGGAGACCAATATGCCAACTGCAAGTCGGAGAATCTAAAACAAAACTAGTAAAAAAATTCATATACCTGGGAAGTGTTTTGACAGAGTAAGAAAAGAGCGACATGGAAATCCAAAGAGATATTGACATGACGAAAGACGCATTTAAGAAGATAACCTGAGTACCGAGAAACAGGAAAATCTTATTAGAAACAAAGAAAAGAGTGCTGGATTGCTATGTGATATCTGTCTTTCTGTATGGAAGTGAATGCTGGACGATATCAAAGAGGAAGGAAAAACTTGAAGCAGCAGAAATGTGGTTTACAGAGAGATGCTGAGGATACCATGGACAGAGTAGGTGTGCAACGATGTGCATAGATGATTTTTTTTATTTTATTTTATTTTTTTTATTTTTTTTGGCTTCTACCGATAAAAATTATTTTAACACATTTAAATTTGAATAAATAAATTTTTGGTTTCAGCCGATGCTGAAGAATCGAGGAATTCCTCGTAGAAATGTGTATCCAACAGATTTAAATTTCGAAGTTTTTGTTTCATTTTATAATATATATATATATATATATATATATATATATATATATATATATACGGCCCGCTGACTCTATATTGGGAAAAACCTGCGATTCATTCAAATAATGCCTGTATTTTAAAATGATTGAGTGTTGTCTACGTTTCACTTGAATCTGTCAAATGACAACGGAGTACAGCTAATTTGTAATGTCAAGAACCGTTTTAGTTCAAATCATTAGTGATACGTGCAGTATCAAAGAACTTTAAATTGTAAATACTAATGAGATCAGTAATATCAAGAGCATACCAAACAAACTATTGAATGGGATTACTATTGAGAAGGAAGTTTCAATTCTGAATCCCAAGTACTGTCCCAATCGAAATACTAAATGTGATATGCATTAGCAATGACCATCCCAATTCAAATCTCAAATGAAATGTTTAATACTGGTATAGTTCAATTTCAACTCTTCAGAGAGATTTCTAATATTGTAATATAGGAATCTGGTCCCACCCGAGGAAGGTTGATGCAATCGATGGTGTTTCCCGTCGGTGAAGGGGTCGGCGAACGACAAGACAGGTGTTTGAGAAATACATCCTGTCGGGGCCTGGAGCGGATGTCGCAGGGTTATGAGTCGGGCTCGTTTGACCTTATTTCCGACAGCGGCGGAAATGACTACGGAGGCAAACAGAACAGGTGTCTCTTGGAATTACGTGGGCGTTGCGTGGGCGAGGCAAAACCGGAAGGAAAAGTCCCGGTTCTAGAAGACTATAAAAAGACCTCGACACACGGATTCGCCAGCAGAGAACGGCCAGTGGAAGCAGAGAGACACCACAGGCAAGACTACACTCCCGTCGACCCATTCTATGTGCGCTCTCACTCTTACATTCTCTGTTCCACACGGGTTCGTCGTCAGGAATAAAAATATAACCTTATATTTTTATATATGCGTGTTCTCGTTGTTTGTCGTCGTACGGCGATATATAACAATATCAAGGAGAGTTCCAGTTCAAACCCTTAGCGATATGTTTAACGTTAGAGAACTTCCCATTGGAATTTTTCAATCAGTCTACAAGACTGATGTTGATTACAAGAGACATGATGTTCCCTTTTCTGTCACTGTAAATAAAAAAAAATTATGAGTACTCTGCTCACTTCTAAGTGATTACGAATCAATTGTAAAAATTGGAGTAGATAGAATTTAATTGGAGTAGATAGACTAAACTATCGCCCGGTTCACACTCAACCCACGCCTATTGAACAAGTGAAGAGGCTCATCCTTTGTTCCCTCTTTAGGATGTGGTTTCTCACTTTCTCTTTTCCAATGTTCTCACTCTTTTCTTTTTTTTTTCAATTGGAGTAGATAGACTAAACTATCGCCCGGTTCACACTCCACCCACGTCTATTGAACAAGTGAAGAGGCTCATTCCTTGTTCCCTGTGTAGGATGTGGTTTCCGGCTTTCTCCCCTATAATCTTTTCACTCTTACGTAGCCCCCGGCACATCAGTGGCGTTACAGCCTTGCTCGGGGTGAAATGATTAAAAAAAAAATTATATGAAGTTGTTTATGTTCACCAATAGAAAATGTTAAAACGTCTTTTTTCGCCAGTGATGCTGAACAATTTTTTTGTTACTTTTTTCGGTCCGTAAAATGTTTGACACTTGTTTCTCTCTACATATACAAGAATCATATCAGGTTGAAAATAGATCTGAGTAGTCTTCAATAGAATACAAAGCATCTCCGCATCTTGAGACTAATTATTTTCCATAATAAAGAACATTTCCGGAGTGGAGCGTAGAAATATTTGCATGGAAAGTGTTCAGAAGAACTACATTCCTTGGTTCTACAAATTCTAACTGTCACGGCTAAAATCTGCAATGCTATACACTAAGAGAACGATTTTCATTCCCTCTGTATTCCATTAATGAGATGAACACTACAGGCCATGATTATTAGGCCATCCCAGTGTTTTAAAAAAATAATGTATTTCATACTATTTTAGTATTTATTTCAAAGTGAATAATTGTAAATCAAAATAGAATGTTTATTTTTGTTAATATTGCACGATAACATGTGCATCAAATGACTTTATAAATATTTAAGAATTAACTACATTTCTCTTTCATCAAAGTAACCACCTTTTGCACAAACAGCTGCACAAACTGTATTGTTTCCACAAGTTTCCTTTTAAATAATCCCTCGACAACCACTCCATTTACATTTAGAATTATCCACTTGGAAATAAATAGTAAAAATAGTATGAAATACATAATTTCTTAAAACTGGGGTGACCTAATAATTATGGTCGTGAGAGTAAGAGCCACTCGAACGACTTTTTTTCACGAACCACTGTTTCGTGGTACCAGGGCCGGACTCCTGATGACTAAAATATTAGTCTGTTCAATATAGTTTCAGCCGTTACCTTGCCACATAAATACCCATCAGCTGTCCCTCTTCCCTGTAATTTTCTACTAAGAGTCTATCTTGGGGTCTTGTAGGGTGTGAACAATATTGTAATAACAAAAAAATTGCATTTCTCACAAATGAAATACTGCTAGCCATTCGCTACTCTCACTATTTTTAATGGCAAATGTTCAGATCAGCTCCATCCCGTGTTGGACTTTTTGGTACTTATGTATGTTGTGCTGACAGCCATGGCATAACCCATTTTATAGTTCACCAATAGAAAGCTTAACCAATCAGGAAGCTCAAAATATTCAATGCGACGTGTATAAAAAGCGGCCATATTTTTCCGAGTATTGCCGATCAAATCCGATTCAGTAGAAAGTCTGATTCGGAAGTGTTGATTAATCTTTGATGTTGTTTCATTGAACAGATTACATGCTGAGCTTTAACCATAAATTATGGCGGACATTATCAACATCCGGTAGTTTCACTAGTTCATACCTCCGCAGCTACGATGCTCAATGCTCTGTTCACAGCATCGAAATATTCATTCCATCAGTACCCCACTTTATAAGTGAGAGTTTATCTCAGACATCTTCCTCAAAACGTCTACTTTGTGTAAGAAACTCCCGAAAAACTGCTTCCAGAAACACTAAGACCTGGAATTCTTTAAGTCTAAGTTAAATCATTATCTACCCTTCTTCTTCTTCTTCTTCTTCTTCTTCTTCTTCTTCTTCTTCTTCTTCTTCTTCTTCTTCTTCTTTTCAGGACGTAGACAATCATAGCTTGCCACGTCCACCTATCTTTGGTGGATAAGCTTTGTCATGTTACCCCACACAAATCCCACTCTGATATGCTCTTGCTAAGGTCAGTCAAGTATGTCCTTTTCTTGCATTCCTTATATATCTGACCCGTGAGTATCAGATTCTCCACGCCCTCCTTCCTCATTACATGACCCAGTAACTTTAGCTGTCTCTTCGTGATGCTCTGTATTAATTTCCATTTCTTTTCCGTCCTTTCCAAAACCTCATCATTGCTCACATGGTCGATCCATGATATCCACAACATTCTTCTGTAAAATCACATATCTGTTGCTTCTAGTGTTTTCTTCATCTTTGGTGAAATTCCCAGCATACATTGGCATATTAAAGAACTGACATCATATAAATAATATTCACTTGTTACTTTATTGAGTTATTTCTCATCTTATCTAGCGGCAAATCAAAACCTATAGGTTATTTATTGCGCCGGAAGGAGCCAGCACTGGTAAATCGCAAAGGGGTGCTTTTCATCCATGACAACGCCAGGCCGCATGTCGCACAAGTGGTCAGGGATACCATACAGCAACTTGGGTGGGAGACTTTGTGTCATGCACCTTATTCATCTGACCTTGCACCATCAGATTATCACATCTTCCACTCCCTGGATAATCATCTACGTGGGAAATCTTTTACCAATGAAGCAGACTTGCGCAAAGCCCTCACGGACTTCTTTGCATCACCCCCTCCCCCGAGTTCTACCGCAAGGGCATTGAACAGCTGAAGACATTTTGGCAGAAAGTACTGGATGCCGATGGCGATTACTTCGAAGATTAAATATAAGTTACACATATTGTGAAGCGTTTTCTTTTTTTTTCCTTTAAAAACGGACAGAACCTTTTTGGTTACCTTGAATTTTACTATAAAAATGTTATTTTATACTTTCATAGTATTGTGTTTCTCTTTGGAGATTCACTATTTCCTTGCTGATGGAACCGTAACAAGTGTTACCACCCCAGGTCAGGGTAAATCTGGGAGCAACAGCAATAGGTCGTTTTATCCTCCTCAAAACATTCAATCTTCCGATCAGAGGCATTGCTGTCGGTTATAATTTACTGTCATACCCAGGAACTTGTCTCATTAGATACTCGCAAAAATGTAATGTATTAACACTCTAACTTGAATGGATCTTGGCCCTTGTAGTTAGTGAATAATAGTAAGTAGAAGAGAAAGTTAAATGTCTCCATCAATTTGCTGGGTTTATACATTTATTAATTTGTTCTTGTGTAAGTTGGCGATGCTGATAAGCTGTTCTGCGAATATTCCTTGTGCTGGGTTTCGACATTGGGGTACAAAACAGAAAATAAAAACCAAGACAGTCAATCACCAGATGACAAAAAATAATTTCAGATTCGAAGGATTCACCCATTCTACCAATATAAACTTAAAATTTTTTAGTCAACTGATCGAGTTCCAACTGTTAAAAATGTTTTCTGATCCCTTTGAAGACTATTTAAGAAAATCTTCTAGACCAGAGAAGCCAGTAAAGACATACTGCAATATACGATAACAGTTTTCGACGCACATGGATTCAAGGATATTCCCTTACTCGTCTTCACCATCAAGCTGCGTGTTACTCACAGTTTTCCTTACTAAGATCCGTGTCACTTACACTTTATTATTTATTATTTATTTTCTCTTCTTGCTACTTTTTCGCACACTTACAAGCAAAGAAATCACTTTTCTTTTCGACTTATCAACTACAAACAAGGACTCAAAGACTCTGAGAAAAAATTTAGTGTAAAAAAAAACAAAAACAAATGAACAAAATAAAGATATTTCATATTTTTATAGTAAATATTTCGGCGGACCTGAAGGAGACTACCACCACCTTTAAATTTGTTGTATTTGTTTTTTACTTTCTGATTACCAAACAAAAAAAATTGGAAAAATTTCAATATTTCAACAATTTTAAAGGAGGGCTCAGTTTTTCATACAAGGTTATAAGTAAATCGATCCTCCATTTTGGAACCACTCGGCAGTACGACAGTACCACCACCTGTAAATTGGTTGATAATCATTTTTTTTACTTTTTTCAGTGCAATCTTATCGATTAAATCCTAAACTTTCCGATTGACAAAAAAAATTGTAAAAATTTCAGCATTTAAACAATTTTAGATAGGGGAGGGCTCATTTTTTCATACAACCTTAGTAAATCGATTCTGTGACATTAACTTTGTTGCATGCGCATATTCAGCAACTTAATCCTTTGCGAAATTTTTCAATAAAACCATTCTGCGAGTTTCCTCGGAAGATGCCATCGTAAGAACTAAAGAAACCTGAAAATGGACAATAGCAAGAAGAGTAACAACTCGTCCCCGCCAAAAAAAAACAAAAACAAAACAAAGCGACCCTCAACGCGAGTGGTTCCAAAATGGAGGATCGATTTGCTATAATGTTGTATGAGAAAGTGAGCCCCCACTAGAATTGTAATCGGAAACTTTATGTAATAATCGGAAAAAGTAAACAAAAAAAAATGAAAAACAAAAGATTTAATGGTGGTGGTAGTCTCCTTTAGGTCCGGCGAAATTTCAAGACCAATCTCTTAAATGAGAATTAGTTCAAAATTCTTTTGAGAAAATCTAAGCAAAATTTAACTATAGAAAATAGATAGATAATAGATAAGCCGAGAAAAAATATTAACTCCCTGGATTTAAAATTAGTAGCATTCTGGATGTATATGATAATTTGGTCTACAATATTGATATGAATTAAGAATAAATATTCCGTTCGAGACAAATTCATGATACACAGTTATGTCTCTTCAAATCTTGCGCAAATACACATGCTTTTTACTCTGAGATGATCAAACGTATTCTTCAATATAAATCCAACAACAACAATAATAATAATAATCGTTTAATTCTTATAGATTATTTCGGTAGCTCGTTTGCTATTTCATAAAGCAATTGCCGAAGGAAAGACAACTGTCCACTTAATAATAAATGTCTTACCGAGAACATAGTATATAAAGCTACAGTGACACATAACACTAGCAAAAACGAAAAGATTACGAGAGTGAAAGTGAGCTAATAGAAAGTCTATAGAGGAGATTAAGGAAAGGATAAAGGGGATTCACGAAGATAGAAGATGGCGTTTGACGTTGAATTTAAATTTTAAAATATGACAGTTATCAGGGAAGCAAGTAAACTAACTCTGCCATCCGTCTAAAAATTTTCTAGTCATTATGTTTTACATGTGTAATATAGCAATCTGGCCCCACCCGAGGAAGGTTGATGCAATCGATGGTGTTTCCCGTCGGTGAAGGGGTCGGCGTACGACAAGACAGGTGTTTGAGAAATACATCCTGTCGGGGCCTGGAGCGGATGTCGCAGGGTTATGAGTCGGGCACGTTTGACCTTATTTCCGACAGCGGCGGAAATGACTACGGAGGCAAACAGAACAGGTGTCTCTTGGAATTACGTGGGCGTTGCGTGGGCGAGGCAAAACCTGAAGGAAAAGTCCCGGTTCTAGAAGACTATAAAAAGACCTCGACACACGGATTCGCCAGCAGAGAACGGCCAGTGGAAGCAGAGAGACACCACAGGCAAGACTACACTCCCGTCGACCCATTCTATGTGCGCTCTCACTCTTCCATTCTCTGTTCCACACGGGTTCGTCGTCAGGAATAAAAATATAACCTTATATTTTATATATGCGTGTTCTCGTTGTTTGTCGTCGTACGGCGATATATAACATACGCAAATTGGTGCCTAGTGACTTGCTGTTTTAAGACAACAACAACAACAAAACAGATAGATGCGAACTTGGTTACCACGGCGACAATTTGAAATTCTACGGAATTAAAACCACCAGATAGAGGAAGAAAAAGAAAAAAGAAGACGAAAATAGAAAGCAACCGGACGACCATAGACGACATCAACGAAAGGTAGGTGACTTTTGATTCGATGTTGTGTGTGTTCTGCTCTTGTTCATAATAAGTTTATAATAAGTCTAATTAAAAAAAAAAAAAAAAAAAAAAATGGAACAGCATACTTTTGCCGATTTTGTTCAAGGTCTGACCCTGGAATTGAGAAATGTGGCTTGTTCGGTGTCGAACACTTTAAGGGGAGAATCTTTTTTGAAGAATATACAGCCATTAGCGTGCAAAGAAGATGGTGGTTATAGTGCTTGTTTGGAGGATATGGAGAGGTATTTTAAAGTTGTGCGCGTGGCAGAAGAAGACAAGTGTCAGGCAGCTCTTCTCACAACAAGGGGAGCTGTTGGACACTATGTATATAGACTAATCTCTAATAACCCACAACTCACATGGAAGGAGTTCAAAACTTCTTTAAAGGAATACTACGGATTGGTTTTAGACCCCGACGCACGGTTAGTCGAATTAGTGAACATTAAGCAGGGTAGAACAGAGGGGGTGCAGGACTACCTGCAGAGAGTAGTACGCCTAGCGGAGAGCGCATATGTTGGGGTTGACGGGAGGAATGAAGTTGTGATAAAACAAGTTCTAGGATTTTTCATAAAAGGTCTAAGGGATCGGGAAATAAAGATGGCAGTTATGAAGGATGAGCTACAAACACTAGAGGCTGCCTATCAGAAAGCGTTATCTGAGTTGAGATGGAAAATTCGACTCGATGCAAACTCTGAATACGAAGAGGAGCCTATGGAAATTTTCCACTCTCGGAGAGGGGTACCGATAGAAGCCGTAAGCCCCGCTGAATCTAATACTACTACTACTAATAATAATAATAGGAATAAGAACAATAGAAAAGTTGGTAATGGGGGAACTGAATACAAGACTCGCGAGCGGGAAAGGAACGGGAGCGTTGTTAGGTGTTGGAATTGTGGGAAAGAAGGCCACATAGCGAAATTTTGTAGACGCGCCCCGGGAAACGGCAGAGGTCCGTTCGTGCGACGCCCAACGAACGGAACAAGACGGTACCAACGCACATAGTTGGTAATATGGGCGCGCCAAATTCCATCTTTATTAGAATAGAACGTAGACCTTATAGGGCATTGGTAGATATGGGAGCAGAGGTATCGGTTATAAGCTGTAGGGTATTTAAAAAATTGCGACTGGGACTTGAACTGCAAAAGAGGGACATTACACTTCGAATTGCGAATGGATCCCCGTTATACGTTGGCCTTTGTCGTCTACAGGTCCAGATAGGAAGTAAGTCCATACCCCATGATTTTTTAGTCGTGAAAAATCTCAATAGAAACGTTATACTTGGCCGAGATTGGCTGATGCAGAACGGGGTGAGAATGTATTTCGATTTGGGGGCATTGAAGATTGGTGAAGAATACGTGGCATTAGAGGAGGATGTTCATATTTCCTCTATTGTTAGGTTAGCTCAAAAAGTAACATTAAGACCTCAACACCTGCATGCTTGTCTGGGATTAACCAGGCTGAGAAATGGACGTGGCAAAGGATATGAAATCGAACAGCTGAGTAGTGGATATGTTAGCAACTTATGTGGTATATCAGTAGCCAACGCAGTTGTAAAAATGCCAAAGTCTCGTAAGTTTCAGTTGCTGATAATGAATAACACTAACCAGACAATCACTTTGAGACGGGGGTGTCCGCTGGCTAAATTGGAAAGGGCAGGTGATATTACTGAAATTACTATGCCCGATAAACAAAATAATAAAAGTCCTGATGTAGATTTGGAACAGGTACGTGTACCGGAGGAATTCAAGCCTGAAATTAACAAATTGCTAAAAAGAAATAGGGACATGTTCGTTAGTGACGACAAAAACCTGGGCAGAACCGATACTGTGGAGATGCGTATCGATACTGGAACGCATGAGCCCATAAGAAAACGCCCATATCGCACACCCCTCAAACAAAGAAAGACAATGGATTCAGCAATCGACGAAATGATGCAGGCAGGTGTAATTGAGAGATCCAATAGCCCGTGGGGTTTTCCAGTAGTTTTATTAGAGAAGAAAGACGGTGGTAAGAGATTTTGTGTAGACTTTAGAGCACTTAATAAGATTACAAAGAAATATGCTCGACCTCTTCCTGTCATCGATGATATACTGGCATCACTTGGTTCGGCAAGGTACTTTTCGAAGCTTGATTTAAAATCATGGTACTGGCAAGTTAAGCTTCATGATGATGACAAAGAAAAAAGTGCATTCACCTGCCACAAGGGTCTGTTTCATTTTAATGTTATGCCATTTGGACTTGCAAACGCACCCGGCATCTTCCAGGAATTAATGTCAGTTGTTTTACAGGGACAGGAAGATTTTGCTCTGGCATATTTAGATGATATTCTGATATTTTCAAATACGGTGGAAGATCATTTAAGACATATAGACACAGTCTTGAGTAGTCTACGTAAGCACAACCTTAAACTGAAGCCAGCTAAGTGTGAGTTCTTTAAGAAAGAGACCCAATACCCGGGGTTCAAGATAAGTGAAGAGGGAATAAAACCAGACCTCAATAAAGTCAAGGCTATAAAGTCAGTTTCTACTCCAACCACTGTTAGGCAAGTAAGAGCTTTTATTGGGATGACCTCATACTATCGCCGCTTTATTAGAAATTTCTCTGATATAGCCGAACCGCTGGTCAATTTGACAAGGAAATATGCACGATTCCAATGGGACGATGCTTGCCAAACCGCTTTCGATACACTAAAAACGAAGCTCGCGGAGATGGTAACACTAGCCTATCCCAACCCAAATAAGGCGTATAGGTTATATACTGACGCATCCGATCAATCGATTGGCGCATGCCTATCCCAGGTGGTGTACGATAAGGAAAATAGGAAGGATGTAGAAAAACCAATTTATTTATTGTCCCATAAATTAAGTCACACACAAACGAGGTGGTCAACTATAGAGAAAGAGGCTTATGCCATACACTATGCTCTTCAAAAACTGAATCACTACCTGCATGGCGCAACATTCACAATATACACTGATCATAGGCCCCTAGAGCATTTACTTAACTCGCCCATACAAAATAAGAAGATACAGACTTGGGCTCTGAGCTTGTCTGGCTACAATTGCAGCATAAAGTATCTTAAGGGTAAGGATAATGTTTGCGCGGATCTCTTATCACGCGCTGTTGATGTGAACGAAGACCATATTGCTTCTCCAGTAGATATAGATGATAGAAATTACTTGGTTAGTGTTATAAACTCCAACCTAATGGAGCCGGAAGAATTAGCAGCCCATAAAAATGTCGGAAATTCATCAGAGGCACCCGAACGGCCCACATTGAAAGGAATAGACATAATCAGGGAGCAAGAATCAGACAAAAACATCTTAGACCTGAAGATTAGATTACGAAATGGTAGGGCTACCAAAGCAGAACAGAAGAGATATATAGTAATGGATGAGGTGGTGTACTATTTGTCTCAGCCTGATGATGAACCCCTCATCAGGCTGTATGTACCATCTCACCTTAGAAAAAGGGTGCTAGTTCAATACCATGATGACAGTGGCCATATGGGGGTGGATAAGACATTCCACTCAATAAAACAAAAGTATTTCTGGCCTTGTTTACTTAGAGAAATAAATGATTTCGTAGGCAATGTATCCCGTGTCAGACAAGAAACCTAAAGAGGCAGCAACCCCACATACAGGAATGTGACTTCCCTCCTTTTCCTTTCGCAAAGGTTGCTTTAGATGTCTCAGGACCCTACCCAAAGACCCATTCAGGTAACCAATACATAGTTACATTCATAGATATGTACAGTGGTTGGCCGGAGGCATTTGCGGTTCCTAACAAGAAGGCAGAAACAGTGGTGCATCTCTTAGTTGACGAAATCTTCCCCAGATTTGGGACACCACTTCAGCTTTTAACTGATAATGGGCCAGAAAATGTCAACAGGGTAATGAAAAAGACATTAGAAGACCTAAATATACACCATGTGAGAACTTCTTTTTATCACCCCCAGAGCAACGGTAAGGTTGAGAGGTTTCACAGAACAATGCATGATGTTCTAGCAAAAAAAATCGGCAACAACGAACAGTCGTGGGATGTTTACATTAACCAAATGTTGGCGGCTATCCGGTTTCATGTGAGCGAAACCACTAAGTTTTCACCGTATTACTTGATCTACAAGAGGGATGTTATTTTGCCCTTGGACAATATACTGAGGCCTCGTCGCATATATTATGGTGATGAGCATCACCAAATTGCACTACAGGAAATGCATCGTAGCTTCACTTTAGTTAGGAATAATATAAGAAAAGGAGGAGAGCCGCGATAGATAAGTCGCGTGGTAAGACGAAAAATACAACTTTTGAGGTTGGTGATTTGGTGTACTATAAGAATCACCAAAAGAAAGGGAAGTTAGATGTGCGCTGGCGGCCATGGTATGTGATCGTTGAAAAGACTGGCCCGGTCTCTTATAGAATTAGAGATCAGTTAACCGGCTCGGTCATTAAGACGCATGCTGAGCATCTTCGGGCAGCGTCCATTGATGAATGGAAAATCCCTACTTCCGATAGGCCGTTACGAAAGATTGTTTTGGCTGCTCCAGTAGAATCCAGTGATTCGGATGACGAATCCGGAGCGGAACAGACCGACTTTCCAGTGCACAAAAATCGACACCAACGTGTGGAATCAAACGATGAGTCTGATGTTCCATTAATGGAGCGTCGCATCATGACGCGACGTAAAATGGCGAATAAAAACGTGTCAACTATTGATAGTGATGATAGAATCGGTGGTATAAATAATGTTTCATCGACGTTCGAGGATGATTGCTCAAAGTGCGAAACGTCTGGATCTACTCATGTAGATCAGGGTTTTTCTAGGGAATCACCTAGCAGCGAAGATGTCCAAATGAGGCAAACGTCTGTTGGGACAAAAAGCACGGATAGACCTGCAGATTCCACAGTTGATCGGAACAAAAAGAAAGAACAACTGAAAAGTCTTGTAGACTTATTGGCTGATATGCTATAGGATTGGGAAAGAAAGCAGTGGGAGGATTAACGACAGTTTAAGTGAAATAGTTAGGTCACCTTCCTTATAGCAAAACATGCGGAAGATACAAACTAATGAATTAAGAGTCACGGGTCCATTTTTTTTTACTAAATTAAGACAGATGAAACCTCTAATCCTCCACAAGTAAATTGCATGCGGATTAACGTTGGAATCAGGGTAATTTTCTTCGTTTTCTATTGAACATTTCTCGGTCAGACTATGAATGATATGTACTGCAGATAATGGCAGTTTTTCTGTGTTCAAACATAGTATGTTTGAAATTAAATTAAATTAAATGAAGTTACACGTATAACAATAAACTCGAGCGGAAACACGCATGGTGTTGGTCAAAGGTCATTTACTCGATGTCAGTTTAGAAACTGGGGCGCGGTTACCGCCTATGATCATATGGTCGTGCATCGAGGCGTCTACGCGTATGGACAGAGTCGAGAAAGGAAACGAACATTGAAAGTTATAGAAACTTAAAAAAAAAAAAAAAAAGAAAAAAAAAGAACAATGAAACATCGAGCTGGGAGAACATTATGAAAATTCCACAATGGACACGAACATTGTTGGGTTGCCGATGTAGGCGCCCCTATATATTTTTTGTTGTTGTTTTGTTGTTTCGGCGTGCACATGTTTTGTACAATTGTCGGGCTTGTGTGGCATGGGGGGGGGGGTGAGTGTGTTGCGCTTAAAATGTTCTTAGGTGAACATTTTGGAAAATGGGAGGGCGAGGAGTGTAATATAGCAATCTGGCCCCACCCGAGGAAGGTTGATGCAATCGATGGTGTTTCCCGTCGGTGAAGGGGTCGGCGTACGACAAGACAGGTGTTTGAGAAATACATCCTGTCGGGGCCTGGAGCGGATGTCGCAGGGTTATGAGTCGGGCACGTTTGACCTTATTTCCGACAGCGGCGGAAATGACTACGGAGGCAAACAGAACAGGTGTCTCTTGGAATTACGTGGGCGTTGCGTGGGCGAGGCAAAACCTGAAGGAAAAGTCCCGGTTCTAGAAGACTATAAAAAGACCTCGACACACGGATTCGCCAGCAGAGAACGGCCAGTGGAAGCAGAGAGACACCACAGGCAAGACTACACTCCCGTCGACCCATTCTATGTGCGCTCTCACTCTTTCATTCTCTGTTCCACACGGGTTCGTCGTCAGGAATAAAAATATAACCTTATATTTTTATATATGCGTGTTCTCGTTGTTTGTCGTCGTACGGCGATATATAACACATGACTCACAAATCTAAGCTTACAGCGTTTGGTTATTCCAAGCGCACACCAATGTATGTGCTGTCAAGGCAAGACATATCATAACTTCGATGAAATTACGGGACCGGTGTTTCAACGTGATGTGGTTTTGAGTAGTCTAGTATATGTTTCAATTTATCATTATAAAACAACAAAAAACAACAACAACAACAGCAATAATAATAATAATAATAATAATAACAATAATAATAATAATAATCGTATAATGCGTATAGACTATTTTGGTAGCTTGTTTGCTATCTTTACTCTCTTAACAAGTTAGACTTCAGGAACTTTCAGGACACTTGTCTTAAAGAAATTATTGTTGAGAATTTCTGACTTTTACGCCATATTCTTATTATAAACAAACAAATACCAGTAATAATAATGTCAATATCTACAGATCATGGCCATATCACTTGAAACAACGGATCATTTCCGATCACCAAAGTTAAAGAACTTTAAGCCTGGTCAATAACTAGAAGGGTGACTGCTCATGAGTACCTAGTACTTCAAGCTTAGATATGTGGGTTGTTTAATAGATAATGACTAGAAATAAGCAATGGGAGAGCTGAGTTAGAGTTCCTGTCGTGTTCTTTATAATCATTTCCGTGCAAAACCATTTGGAAGGTATTACTCCACGTATTTTCTTCCAAGCTATGGCTTAAATAGTATAAATTTTATCAGAAAATTTTTATTATTTTCTTAAAAATCCTTACATTACAAAAATATGTTTCGGCTTTAAATAATCTTAAAAGGTTAATAAATTAAGAAAAACAAATCAAATCAAAAGAAAAAAAAACATTGTTGTATATTGCCTTGGTCGATGTAGGATTTTGAGATGAAGTGTATTTTGCAGTGGGCAATGTCGCTGGTTGCAGAACGTCGCAGGTGCAGGCTGAGGTGAAACGGTCAACGCACGAGGTGGGACAGACTTTGGCGGAAATGCCAAGTGTCAATGAGTTAACTATTTAAGTGAGATCAGAGGTCAGAGAGTCAGTTTGAAAGTTGACTTTAGCAGTTGCAGACAGCAGTCGAGTCGTCAAATCAGCGTGTGTCTACCGCAGAGTTGACGACTCCACCACACGCGCCACTGAACAAAAGAGAACAATAATAAACAAATATCATATTCTTTATATGTCCGTGTCGGCTTTTTTTTATCAGCAAAGCCGAGAAGATCTCCATTTTCGGGTGCCATCTATTCTCATTTATCCATCACACCCAATACTGCATAGGGCAGCAACTTTTGTTGCTGTTTCTGTAACAAACTGTTTTTTACGGGGCAGGGTTGTTAGCCCTGTACCCAACCCCCAAACCTGGAGGACCGGTGGACCATTCTTGGTCCTTACGTTTACAGCACCTGGTATTCCGAAATGGTCACCAATTTAAGCACTAACCAGGCTCGATGTTGCTTAACTTCGGTAATCGAACGGGAACCGGTGTATTCAACATGATATAGCCATAGACGTCAGCTATTCTACCGCGAATCAATATACAACAGAAGAAGCATTTTCCATTTTTGTGGTCTCGAGTTTCGAAATGTCGGGGAACGTTAAGACTTCAAGCACATGAGACAAATTACAAGATCAGCACATAACAGTATATATATATATATATATATATATATATATATATATATATATATATATATATATATAATTCTTCGATATCTATTGAAATTTGAATAACTAGACGATCGTTCGCGATAGAAGCTTCCGGGTCATGGAATCTAAGTTGGCTCCTTCAGATGATCATATGTTTCGGCTCCCCAAATCACATTTATCCACACATATGATGCTGTTGTTGCAGTTTTGCAAGCGTGACCCCAATCGTTTGACTCCACATTCTTCGACGACAGCATTTAAGTACTTTTGCACCATTGGGACAATTGAATCAATATTGATGGCGACAACTGGGAAAATAGTAAGTTGTGCTGCTAACATGCACATATGTTATCTATATAATGGCAAACAGAATGAATGAACAAATATCGGCAACTACATTGCTAATATTTTTCTCATATCTATATTGATTAATCAAATATTATATGATATTAAATACTAAATGTGTGCAAGCATACCATCGAGCAAATCTTCTGTATCCAGATGAGAGTCATAGGTAAAATTATAACAAAATGATAACTATACAAAGAGATATATAATGAACAGGCTGAGATAGATAGGTAGATAGATAGATAGATAGATAGATAGATAGATAATTATTATATATATGTACATAGAGAATATATATATATATATATATATATATATATATATATACACACACATCTGATCAAAAATTTAAGACCACTTAAAAATCTTTAAACGAATTTTTTTTTTATGGATAGATTTTAAACTCATCCCACTTAAGGTTACCAATACTACATTTTAAAAAGTTATGGAAACAAAAAGCTACATTCAAAACATTTTATTTAGAAATTTACATTTTTATAAAATGAGGCGATTTACGCATGATCAAAATTATAAGACCAGGTGTATAAATTGTTAGATCTATGGCAATTCCAATGTTTTTAGTTCAGTTAGAGATTAGCAGTCACTGCGTAAAGGTGTTACCATGCCTAAAGCAAGTAAACTTACCAAAGTTGAGCGTTCTCGAATTCTAGAATTCCATAATGTTTGTCACAGCGGGCGATCGCAGCTAAGGTAAATCGCAGTAAAACTGTGATTTGCAACTTTCTAAAGAACAGTGAGAATTATGGAAAAGCAAAATACTCTTGTAGGCCCCAAAAATTTTCTCCTGCATTGAGTAGGAGAATAAGACGGGTTGTTATGAAAGACGGGGGACTTTCTTCTATTCAAATTAAGGCAGTAACAGATGGTGATTGCAGTCCCGTAACCATCAGACGACAGTTAAGACGACACTTAAGACAAAAAGGCATGGTAAATAAAAAGCGTAAACAAATTCCCCAGCTGCTTCCACGTCACAAGTTGGACCGCTTAAAGTTTGGTCGTGAATACCAAACATGGGACGTAGAGAAGTGGAAGAAAGTCCTGTTTTCTGATGAGAAAAAATTCAATCTCGATGGTCCTGATGGCTTCCAACGATATTGGTATAACAAAAACATGTCTTCTGAAATTTTCTCCGCACGTCATAGTGGTGAAGGATCCCTAATGGTATGGGGTGCCTTTTCTTACAGAGGGACAATGGAGCTCCAGGTGATGCAGGGTCGTCAGAGAGCGGCTGGTTGTGTTAACATGATACAAAAAGCATCTTTGATGACGGAGGGCCATCGTTTGTGTGGGGATGGATGGTTAATCCGACAGGATAATGCTGCAATCCATGTTGCAAGACGGACCTTGATCTTTCTACAAGAAGATGGGGTCCATCTCTTGAGACATCCTGCATGCTCATCAGACTTGAACCCAATTGAAAATGTTTGGGGATGCATGACAAGAGATGTTTATCGAAATGGAAACGCTTATTTCTAGCATGCCCGACAGAATTTTTGAAGTCATCAAAAGCAGTGGAGGTAGATTTCATTATTAAATTTGTTTGTTGAATATTTTCATACACTTTTTGTACAATTTCGTAGAATTTTTGTCTCTGGTCTTATATTTTTTATCATGTGTAAATCTCCTCATTTTATAAAAATGTAAATTTCTGAATAAAATGTTTGGAATGTAGCTTTTTATTTTCATAAACTTTTAGATTGTAGTATTGGTAACCTTGAGTGGAAGGAGTTTAAAATCTATCTGTAAAAAAAATTCTTTTTAACCCTCTAGGGCCATTCGTATCATATTTGATACAGTATGAAAACAAGCCTTGAAAGAAATATTTTCCTGAAAAATTTTTTAAGAGAAATATTTTATAAATTTCAAATGAAAGCAGTACTGACTGCTCAGTCAATGAATACCAAATGTTTCCTTATAGGGAAATACCAAATGTTTCCTTATAGGGAAATACTGTATCAAATATGATACGAATGGCCCTAGAGGTTTAAAGATTTTTAAGTGGTCTTAAATTTTTGATCGGGAGTATATATATATATTAGTTAATTAACTTTTGGTCATAATTAAATTATAGCAGTACACAGTTGTAGTAAAAGTGTTCAATACAATAATATTGTCGAACTTTTGAATATTTTTTCATTTAGAAACGAATTATTTTGTGACCTCGGTTTCTACCTTTCTCTGTCTTCAGGCGATTTCAAATAACTGTTTTTACCATTTCTAAGGTTTTGAAAAATTTGGCTATTATGATATGTTCCAGACAAAAGTCAAACTAAATAAAATATTTTGTCCAATCCAAATTTTTTTATCTTTCGGAAGGTTTGGGATGTAATCGATAAGATTGCACTGAAAAAAAAAGAAATGTAAAACAACAAATTTAAAGGTGGTGGTAGTCTCCTTCAGCTCCTCCCTAGATTGTCCTACCCGGTTACATTTGCCAAAACAGCTTAGCTAATTCGAATAATATATATATATATATATATATATATATATATATTCCTTTTTCCAGGACATATCAGTATCAAATAAATGTAATTGTATAGATTTGCGTTTTCGAAAACATACCGGTATCTATTAATACGGCTAAGCCTATGCATGTTTACACAGATCTCAGTATTCTCGACAGGCTCCAAATGAGAATCAATAATGTGACAGGTACGAACATGGCAGTTCGACTCCAGCCACTTTCTCATCGGCGGAATGTGGCTTTCCTCTGTCTATTCTACAAATATTTTCATGGTTTCTGCCCCGCCGAACTTAAGTCACTGGGCCCCCCGGCCACAAGAATTTATCCGTGCAACCAGACTGGCAACAAGGCCCCACCCATTCACAGTTAGATCATTCAAATGTAGCCGACAACTCGACACCACCAGTTTCTTTTCCCACACTTCCCACCTGTGGAACTACCTTCTATATTCTTGCTTTCCTGACGGCTACAACCTCCAGGAATTCAAATGCAATGTCAATGCACATCTTTTATCCACTTAACTCCACTTCTTTCTACATTCAGTCAGTTCAGTGCCGTACGTGAAACACGCTTAAGCGATCATGTCTCGAAAGAGACATGACTGACTGGGCAGAAGATTATCCCGCAGTAGGTTGCCATTGCTTTCTGTGGTAGACTGGTTGCCGACCAAGGCTATAGAACCCAATCTATCCTGTTATTTAACCCATAACTGGAAGGAAGAGTCGGATTAGTACCTTTCCCAAGGGTATTTGCGCATAAGCGAATGCAGTGAATTCAACTGGAATTCGAACTCGGCTCTCCGATTTCGAATTAGTATATATTTTCCTTTCTCTCTACTTTCGCAACTGTCATCACATCTGCATTTTCATCCTTCTCTTGCCCTTTCTTTGACATCCCCTGTAACTGGTTCGGCTTTCTCTTTACTCTCCTCCTATCTAATCTTTTACTCTTATGTAGCCCCTTGCGCATTAGCGGCGTTACCGCCTTGCTTGGGGTGAAATGATAAAAAAAAAATAAGGCGGTTTCTGACACAAGCCGATTTTCTTTTTAACTTTCTTGGATTTTTTTTTTGTTGTATCTCTTCAGAACCTGGCAGACCATGACCCTTTATATGTTAATCTTTGTAGATTAAAATAAAGATTTATTAACAGAATGCCAAAATCGTAAGAAAAAAAATATAAGTGAAATTTCTTTAACTGATCACTATAACATATTTGTGAGAAGAAAAACGTTCATAGAGAATGCATGTAGTTTTTGTCGTTAAATTTTGTCAAAGAGAAATTTTAAATAAAATGTCCCACAGAAGATAGTAGCAGAGTGTAAAGTCTTTTGTTTCTTTCCCCTTTTTTTGGAAGGTTGGTGACAGCGTGGTGAAAAAGGTGAAACAAATAAAGAAATTGTACTTAGAGTGCTCTGTTATTGTTGTTGTTTGCTTTGGCGGCGTGGGGTAAATATGAAGAAAAGACTATTGAAAATAAAGACGAGACGTGACCGAGTCAACTTGAAGTTTCTTCCTAACATTGTGAGATGCTATCAGATGCCGCTCATATTCTGACTGTCTTTGGCCGGTCACCGAATGTAGTTAAAGTAGTGGATTTACCATTTGACCGGCTTCTTAAGGTGTGAAAAAATTGACTGACGTATATATCAATTTTCGATTTCCTATCCAATCAGCATCCAGAATTTTGCTTCTTCGAAATGGGTTTTTTCCAAAATGATTAATTCGTTACCTCTTTGTCACCAGGGTCCGTAGTACAGTTGGTATAACATCAGCTTAATAACGAAAAAATCTCTGGGTTCGATTCCTGGTAGTGGATGCGCACTGCTGATGAGTCCCAAATATAGGACGAAACGTCCGTCCAGTGCTTTCTGCATTCTGTTGAGGTCGAATATAAAGCTCTATGATTTACTTACTAATTGTTCAAATCCTACTACTACTTCTTGAATGTATATATATATTCCATTTTTAAACGAGTTATTAAGCTGCCTAGGCTTCTACCATGAGTGGTGTCTTCAGGCGATTTTTAATAACTGATTTGACCGTTTACCGTTTTTCTTTTGAACAACGCTCTTGTAACGGTGTTTTATTTGAACGCTCACGTGGCAAGGGGATATTTGAACGCGCAGTTTTTAAATTAAAACGAATTATGACGTTTTTATCCATGGTTGTATGAACGTAATAGGTATTTCTTAGTGTGGATGAATTTAGACATAATTTCCTTTCTTTCATTCAACAGTTCGTTTTTATTTGGCATAAACTACATATTTTGTCTCCATTGTAATGCCTGGCTGTTTTTACAATGCTCCACGTTATGTCTGGGTCTGTTCCATATTTTGATTTTAATTTCCACACGTGACTAGCCAATGTTGTCCAGTTTTTAATTTTTTATGTTGACCTATGACTAAACCACCTGGTCTTATAGGTGTCTTTGGTTGAGCCCAAATATATTTTATTTTGGCCATTTGGGTCATGTACCTTTGATTTGTAAATTATTTCTTTTGTGTTGCAAAGTCTTTGAAGTTGACATTTATTTTCGTCCCTCCAGTTGTATTCTTTGTGGTTTTGTTTTGCACGATGCTATTTAAGTTTCTGGCGTTTTGTTTTTATGAAACTATCTAAATTACTAGTGCAACTATAGCTTAGTTTGATTGTGTTTCTGTTGAAAATTTTGTTTAGTTCTGATTCAATTGGAAAATGTCTATCTATTAGTCTAAAAAAATATTTGTCCTATTTTGGTCTTTACCTCTAAATTAAATGGTGGGTTGAACCAGGTAATGGTTCGTTTTATATTATAATTTGTATTCGTCTGTTTGGTTAAGAATTATATTATAAAATATTTTTATGGCCAGATTTTCTTAAGTATTAAATAATCAATATACATACATACATACAGATAGATAGATAGATAGATAGATAGATAGATAGATAGATAGATAGATAGATAAACATAAAGCAAATATGCTGGCACACCTTTCCATCCGGGTTTTAACCACGAGGTTTCTTCAAGCAGACGACGGAAAGAAACAAAAAAGCAAAAAAAAAACATTGCTAAATATCACTTCACATATTCAAAAACACCGGAAGTAGCATTGTAGTAGTAGGAGAGGAGAGAAGGAGAGCAAGAGGGGCGGAAATTCATCCCACTTTCTGCACATATAAACTCCCCCTTCAAAACAAAATAATTAATAAAGCTCATCTGGGTTCGTCGACCTTTTCTTAAATGCCTGTTTTTTTCTATAATCTCCGTCCTTTCATTTAGCAAGACGCCTCTATCCATATACGTCACAATAGCCAACTTTTTCTCGTTGGACTTCTTACAATAGTTTCCACTATTTCTGACAGCTTTAAATCGCCTCAGTATTTTCTAACTTAAACAGAGACTTCTGCTATACCTCTTTCCGAATCTCTATGCACATCCTTCAGACTTAGTGTCACTCATATGGCTTTTTAAAGATGAGAACGATTATGATTATGAAACCATTTCTTAAACCGTTATACTTTCTTGAAAGTACTATTCTCATCACCGACCTTAACCCTGTAAACATTGATTTCGGCACAAAACTCCACATTCAAAAGCCGACTGCTTTTGTTTCTGCAGCTACATTTACTCGCCTCACTTTCGTCTCTTTCCATTGCCATTATTTTTGCAATATGTCACTTAATGATACTCACCGAATTACCGGTGAAGCTATAACTTAGTTCTTAGAGTTTCTATTGAACACCGTGGCCAATTCAGAATTTTTACGGAAATGTTTGCCCTAAATCCTAAAAAAATATTTTACCAATCTTGGTTATCAACTGTAGATTAAATGAGAGCGGGAAAAGAGTTATGCTTCTGCATCTGAGTCTACTTTTAGGCTGATCCCGAGGTGTAAAGACAAAGCTTTCTGAGCCCTTTCATGATAAATACTTGCAATTGAAAATCTCGTTCGTGGACGAGTCATTCGAGACTTTGAATTTCACCCCTCTTGTTATGTGTCTTATTATAGAGACAGAATGGTTTGATCTCGTACTTACGTACCTGATTATGGCATTTGGCGTCATGTAAAAATGAACCAGAACCAACTGCGAGGCAAATTTATCTTCAAGCGATTTACCACAGAGAGTTTTAGTTATTAAGCTGATGTTATACCAACTGTACCACGGATTCTGGTGACGAAGAGGTAACGAATTAATCATTTTGGAAAAAACCCATTGCGAAAAAGCAAAATTCTGGATGCTGATTGGATAAGAAATCGAAAATTAATATATGACGTCAGTCAATTTTTTCACACCTTAAGAAGAAAATACTTGCTGAAGCCGATCAAATGGTAAATCCACTAAACTTTATTAAGCGATTTTCCTGCCCACGTCGACCGTGTTTTTGAAGCCTAATTCTTTGAAAATCTTAAAAAGCTTTTTTCTGATGGCTCTTCTATTCTCGGGTACATCTTCCCTATATACACCCTATATACACCATGACTGTCAATGCGTACTATCTTCTTTATTTACTCTATATATATAGATACCCAAAACTGGGAAATCTCCACCCCATTCAGATAATTTCGGGGAATGTCAAATCATTACCACGATATTTTTCTCCCTTGCTTCTTCACAGTGAAACACTGTAGACATCTAACAGAGACAAACTGCTTATTTTTGTCAAAAGCTTTGATTAATTTCATCACTGACACAGGTACCGAAAAGAGGAATCAGGCCATCGCTTTTATTTTTCCTTGATGGACATGTTTGCACTGTGACAAAAGCAAGACAACTGGCGTGATCAAACTCAAACTTCAATCACTTGACGAAAAAGTATTAACTGTGAAGTGTTATGTGAATGATACAGTGTGAAAAATTAATAGACATGTTAAATACAAACTGCAAAATAATTTTTGACTTACCATATATATATATATATATATATATATATATATATATATATATATATACTAAAAGATAAACACTTTCCAAAAGGTTCAGAACTAAACAAAATTTTCAACAGAATCACAATCAAGCTAAGTTATAGTTGTACTAGTAATTTAAATTGTTTCATAAAAAAGGCCAGAAACTTCGATAGCATTGTACAAAACAATGCAACTGTAGGGACGAAAATGATGCAAAATAATACTCAAACAAATCATTTCAAATTGTCGGGTGTTTATACCCAAGTTTCGTTAATTTTCGTTAATTTTCGTTAATTTCCGTAACATTGTTTACATTTGTTCACATTACGATACATTTCAGAGTAGATATGGTTATTGCGATGAATCGAAAACTGTGTTATATAGGCTTGATTAAAACCGCGTTTAGACTAATTGTTATTCGTGGTCGAGAGGTCTATGTCGTGCCAGATCACATGGTATCTTTCCCTATGCGGATAGGGGTCGCAGGTTCGAATCCTGCCGGATGGAACACATTTTCATAACTAAAATGTTATCGTAAATAATCAGTCTGGTAGCTATAAGTATATAATAATGTTTAATTGAAAACAGAATATCTACTTAAATACAAATATCGATCAAAAATAATATTCAAGCAAATCATTATATATATATATATATGTGTGTGTCTGTGTGTGTGTATGTGTGAATGCGTGTGTGTGTAAAGAGGTAAAGAAGTAGATATGTGTGTGTGCATACACATATATACATTAATATAAAAATAATATTCAAGTGTGAATAGAACAGTGCTTAATACTTTATAACAGATAAATATACATGTTATCTTACGTTTTAGCACGATTTGGACTTTCATGCATTTTTCAATAATCATCGAGAGATTGCCATATCATACTGGCCTTTTTTCGAATTGAATCTTTTATTAGCATTTCTTTCTTAAATTTCGTTATGGGTATAAAATCGGATATATGATTATTTATGTTAATAGCGAAACCTAAAATGGAATAGGATACTAAAAACTTGATGCGAGAAAAAACAGATTTATTATTTAATTATAAAAAAAATAATAGCGTAGGGTACAAGGCCAGTAAGTTGCTTGTTTATATTTAGATCTATTTTTTTCAGAAAAAAAAGCGTAAAAGATACGATTAAGTAATAGGCACAGATTTAAGCATCCATACATGTACATTTATAGAAACTTAAGGGTTCATGATTGTTCAATTTGATTTATATTTAGGTATTATAATCCAATTATATTTATTTAATTAAATCGATTGATTCAACTAGATAATTAATTTAATCTATTCAGTTAGATAAATAATTAAATTAGAAAACTAATTCAATTAGATAATCAATTCAGTTAATTCAATTTGATAATTATTTCAATTTATTTAAACAGATATTCTATTCAATTTGATTAGTAGATCAATTTAATAATTCATTGATGTAATGAATATGCATACACCTTGGTTCCCCTTCACAGTAATATGATTTGCTGGTGTCAGCTATAAATACAGATTAAGCGGGAACGCCTAGAACTACGCCTATTGGAAAGCCTATTGACTATGCCCATTGCGTAAGCCTGCGCCTCAGCATACTGCATACGACTACGAAGAGTCCATTACGGCTACTTGCTAGATCGTCTTACCCGGTTACATTTGCCAAAACCACTTAGTTACTTCGAATAATATATATATCACTTTCCGGGACATATTATTAATCGATTTATGTAACTGCATAATTAATTTAATAGAGAAAAAATAAAATTAATTATGTTTAACAACCAATAAAAATTCGATGAAGGCGTAACGTTGGCACGGTAAAAAAGGAAATATACACAAAATAGTTATACATATTAGTCATCCGCATATAAGCCTGTTTCGCTGTATCACAGATCATCAGTGTAGTTGGACATCCACTTGCTTCTAGCCAGAATCGAAACTGGAGCGATTTGGTGTCAGTCGGAGTCGTTACTGCCTAAACCATAAGTGCATGAAATGAGAAAAGGGAAATTTTAGCCTGTTATGTATAAGCGGTGTATACACACGCCAGTCACCGGAAAAACTGAATTCATTGCTATAGAGTTACGCGTAAATCGCAGAAGTAATAACTGTTTTTAAACTTTTCCTTTCTAGAGAGCTCAGTCGTAATGAGAGTATATATATATATATATATATATATATATATATAAAGTATAAAAATAATATAGAAAAAATATAAGAAAATAATATATACAAAAACACACAATGTATACATAAACAAAAAATACTAAAATACAAAATACAAAATACACTTAAAATTAAAACAATAAATATCAAAACGCCAAAACAAAATATATATAAACATAGAAAAATGTACAAACATATAACATTAAAAATAACAAACTTACATAAGAAATATTATTTAAATTGTATTTTTTGTTTGTCTGTTAAAAAAATGCAACTAAAAATAATACAAGCGTAAATGTACACACACACACACACACACACACACATATATATATATATATATATACAGAGTGTCTATAAAGTTCGTGGTCACTTTAAAATACTTATAAGCTTATTTATATTTGCGATAGAAATAAATTGTAAAAAGGATTAGAAAGAAGTAAATCTATATTTTTTAAGGGTTTATTGAAATTTTATTTATGTTTCCACTTGTTCTCCATCATTAGCAATACAAAGGGTAATGCGATTTTAATAATAATATTTTTTACTTATCTAAAAATAGTTGCAAAATTTGTAGTCAAAAAGTATTCAATAACTATACTTACAATTAGGTACATTAAGCTTTATAACATTTTTTACAGATTATTTATATCACAAATACAAAGTTATTAATTTTTACAAGTGCACACGGGCTTTATGGACACCATACATATATATAAATATACTAGACACCATACATATATATATATACTAGCAGTAAAGCCCGGCGTAGATCGGGGGTAATTAAAACTTTAAAACTAATCCATCGTTATGGAGCTAAGACTCTTTGGACGTTGGCACGAAAGACTAAAATGCAATAGTTGTTTCCAGTTAAAGCGAAAGCGTAGACTGAAAGAAAAATTAATGGATGTAAGTCAAATATTGATTTCCTCGTATCGATATCAAATAAGTTTTTTCGTCGTAAACTGATTTTCGTCGTAAACTGATTTTTGAAGGCTAAATAAGTCCTCTGAGTAAATGGTATCATGGAAGAGACTAAGAACTACAATTATACCTACTTAGAGCCAAACTCGAAGCAAAAACTAAAATAAAAGGGCTGAAAAAATACAGTCAGATAAACAGACACACACACAAACATCATGCCTTTTATATATATATATATATATATATATATATATATATATATATTATCGATTTCTTGCACTGTTGTAAGAACGGCAACCTTGAAACTTCTGAATATCGTTTCTTATGTCTTTTGTCTATGAGTGCATCAAATTTGATTAAAATCGGGCCACTTGTTATATAACCCGATTTTTTGATTATCCATTTTCGATATTTATCGGGGGTACCTCGATACAAAACCTAGCTAAGTAGACTCGCAGACGCTTATAGACAAACTGTGTAAATTTTCAAGAAAATCGGTTCAGCCGTTTCGGTGTCTATATGTAACGGATATACACACACACAGACACACATATACACACACACAAACAAAGTTCCATTTATATATATATATATATATATATATATATATATATATATAATGTATCGAGGCAGTAGATTATTTTCTGAACATATACTGTTAAGTATAAGAGACAATGAATGTCAATTATGTTTAATCATGAGCTGTTCTAAATTTTGGAGAATTTTGTCTTTATTTTCACCTGAAATTAAAGTCAAATGATGTTTAGAACGGCTTATGATTAAACATAATAGACATTCATTATCTCTTATATTTAAATATATATATATATATTTGTGTGTGTGCATGTCTGTGTGCCCCGTGTGCCCGGTAGTCAGATACGGCCATATATATATATATATATATATATATGAATTTGGACAAAAAATATCGGGACTGATGGTATAAATATATAACTGCAAAACTTACTTATATTTCATTTGGTTTCATTTGCAGTATTTTGCATTTAAACTTTTCGAGATTGTAGATATTGGGATGTTGAAGAAATAATATAAGATG